>JAEIFU010002340.1:0-45699 GCA_018904235.1 Lordiphosa stackelbergi
TATCTTCGCTAAAAATATTCGTAAATTTTTTGGGATATTTTTTTTTTAAAGTTAAGAAATAGTAATTTACGAAAAAATTAAAGAGAGTCAAAACAAAATTATAGGTTCCCCACAAAACGCGGCTACAAATTGTAAAAATTTCATTTTTTGCCACTTTAAAAAAGATTAGAGTTAAGTACTCGAAAATCATCTAGAATCACCACCAACCCTTCAATATACTAGACCTTGGTGCCTCCGTTTCTTGTTTCTAATATTTTTTCCCCATTTCCACTTTTACTCAGTTGACCAGCCTGCGTCTCACAACCTCCGAGTGTCTTTTGGTAGCTAAAAACTCATTCTTCATGCTGATCACCTGCCTACAACTCTTCTCCATTTGCTTTGCGGACTACAGTCTCTTTTGGATGCTGGCCACAATGTCCTACTATGGCCATCAGCAGGCCGGACTGGAGGTGCCCGCTTTTATTGATCTGGAAATAAAGGGTGGTGGTTTTGTGGCTGAAATAATGAGAGGGATTGCCAAAGCTTTTCGACCCCTTACCCAGAAAAACATTTTGGACTCGAATCATTGTCTACCGCTGCCGAAAGAGCCTCCCTACAAGCGGTATATAGAGATTTGGGCACTTTGTCTATGGGCCTGGTTGATCTTGCTGACTGAACCGTATGCTTTGCGTTTACGCCATGTAATTATGCGTTATTTCTATCCGGAAAGGGCCTATATAAGAGCTTTGTATCTGCACAACAAGATTCTGACGAAAAGAAGTACAGTAAAATGATTGCTATTAAAAACGAAATCCCTCTAAATCCTTTCTAAACATTTTGCAGTTACCTTTTTCAAGTTCGCCCGTCGCAAAGCAAGGGCCGCTTTCCTGTATCAAGATGCCGAAGGACATGTCAGTTGTCTGAACTGGCTAAGAGGGAAACTAAGCTGGTAGAGTCCAAATTTTCTGGAGAAGATCTGTCACTGATTTTAGTTTCCACTGCAGGTGTTGGTGCTGTGGCTGTCTGCTGGGTGGCCTTAGAGGTGATGTCTGCATCGTTTGTGCCAAATCCTTGAGCTCGTTAGTACAACCAGACTTTCAATCACTTTTATCCAGGAACTGTCTTTCAGCTCCTCACGCATACGTTGCGATACCCAAGGCTGTTCGGGAGTCTATTGCCAGGTGTGCTTCAGTGAGTCCAATAACAATTGTTGCCTATGCAAGCGACCCATTGATTATGGAGACTTTAGTGATTTCTCTGAAGTGCAGTTAGTAATTTGAATATATTCAGTTTATTTATTTTTCATCAATGTTTTTTAGAGATTCGTCAGACGATCCAGAAGCGGATTCATCTGGTCGTCGTGTTGCCAAACTTTGTGGAAGATATCGAAAGCACAGAAATAAACAATAACTTAAAAAAATATTATCTATTTAATTCATTTGAAAACTAGTTCATTTAAGAACTGAAGTTCACTTTAAACTTTTTGAGCTGTCTGGCAGCCCTAAATAGTTCATCGCAGCACAAATAAAAAAATGGCAGTTCCCAACCAAAAGGCCGCCGAGCTAAGCTTGCCACCGGAGAGTATGTCGTCGAAAGTAATTGTTGAAGAAATAAATAAAAACTGCAAGATGTTGTCGTACGAAGGAAAGCACGGCAATTTCTATTGCACAATTGTGAACTGTGACGGGGGCTCCACCAAATATATCGTGGGTCTGGGTGAATTATTGCACAAGACCGTGAGGCAGAGTACCATATTTAGAATGGGTAAGATGATTTGTAAACACAATTGTAATGAAAGCTGCTCTAATTGTTCTTCCCATTACATTTGTAGTTCCATCAATTCAACCAATGCAACAAGGAGATTACAAACTGTACTGCCCTGAAATTAATGCAGTGGTTTACAATTTCATAGCATTAAACTATTGTGTCGCAAAGGGATACACACTTGAGTGGTTCAAAAGCTATGACGGCAACAACTCAAAATAAACATGCATCGCTTCAGCTTAAAAGCGCTCCAGAATCTAAAAATTTATTGAAATAAATGTTCTTTATTTGTGGCTAACGGATCAGTGTTGTTATTTTAGCTATTTATTTGCTAGATCTAGCCGTATTAAAAGTGGGTATGCTATTTAATGGGCGTGTTTACCAGCATACATCAATCATCTAACAGAAATTATCAATCAAAAAACAAGTGTTAGGGCCGTTTTCTCATGTTCCTATTTTTGCTCAAATCGAAATCCATCTAGATTTCGCAACTAGGTGGATTTTGTGCAATCGGTTGTCTCATATAGATGGATTATGAATTTGGGCATTTGCGCCACGGTCACACCGGGAGGGCGGGCTGGAAAGGCACTAAAAGTGAGTTGGCAGCGCCTTGTCAATCGGTGAATTTTTGTTTTAATTATTGCGCGCCAATTTTAAAAAGTAAAGCATGCATTTTACAGAGGAGGAGAAGGATTTTATTTTTGAACGACTTGTTACTATGATGGAAGAAATTGTGGAACTTTCCGGGCATATTTGATCAAATTATTTGCGTATGAAACTATAGCTTTTGATTTAAATCCTGTAAAATCTTCAATCATCTCTATTTAAATCAAAATTTGGATAAATTATCTGCCTGTGTGAACTTAGCTTATGCAATGAACGAGGGGAATTAAAATGCGGATCTGTCTCTTTGGCAATGTCTGCAGGTGTCTTGCGTACAAAAGCCACATCCAATATTTTTCATTTTGGGTTTACTTTGACATTTAGAAAATTTGTTTAGACAATTATCTATTTTTTATATTTATGCCCTTGCAAAGGGTATTATAATTTTGCCCAGAAGTTTGCAACGCATAGAAATATTCATTTCCGACCCTATAAAATATATATATTCTTGATCAGGGTGACGAGCTGAGTCGATTGAGCTTTGTCCGTACGTCTGTCTGTTTCTACGCGAACTAGTCTCTCAGTTTTAAAGCTATCGAGCTGAAACTTTGCACAGAGTCTTCTTTTTACTGCACACTGCTAATATGTCGGAACCGACCGGATCGGATGACTATATCTTATAGCTGCCATAGGAACTATCGGTCAAAAGGTTTTTTTTAGAAAACTTTTTTGTTTTTATTGTTAACGTCTCCCCCTTACCCTATTTTTGTTAAAAAATTTTTTTTTTAGATTTGGGAGTTTTGGTCAAAATCTAATGACTATATTTTAATGCTGTTTTGAATTTTCGGTTCAAAAGTGGGTTTTAATCAGGGTTTGAAAAACTGTCAGCAAAATAGCAATAGCACTGAAATTTATGCTTTTTGCTGTGCTTTGCTGCTACGCAAACGTAGTTCACATGGGAAGCAGAAGCACAAAAATCAAAACCCGAAGCTGTGCTATTGCTTTGCTGTGAGAATTTCGGAAGCATAGCAATAGCACATTTGAAATACTTTCGTAGCCGTGCTGCTGTGCTGTTGAAAAAGCATAGCACTCTAGCTGGGAAAGTTCAATAGCACACATATTTCAGCACAAATTTAGGGTAACATTTTTTTGTTTTATAAGTATTGAATTAAAATACAAAATTAATGCTGCGAAAAATAGAACAAAAGATGGTGAAATAATCAGATGTAAGTCTAGCTCTTACCATTTTTGAGATCTGTACGTTATATTGCTGGTAATAAATATTTATCCCCGAATGTATTTCGGGACTTGAACCTGTTCTAAAAAAATCTACTTTTGGACTTCTTTAAAGCAAAGTATTCATTAGTATTATTCAAAATATTCGTTGAAAATGGGGAATTAAGATTTACTGGGCCGTCGATAACAGTTTTCAAAACTTTTTTCTATTAATTCGGTCACTCAATGGCTACAAATTGTTAAACAACTTATTCGAAATGGCCTGTTCTCTGGTCTCTGTTATCAAAACTAAAGTGGCCCATGAATGGACGACGCTATGACATGATTGAGGATATAAAGACAGCATCTAAGATGAAGCTAAACAAGATTACAAAAAACTATTTTAAAAATGATTTCAAGCCCTTAAAAAGTGCTTCGAAGATTGAAAGAAACGGAATACACGTCTTCGAGGGGGGACTTTTTAGATAACTTTCTTATTTATACCAGTTACTCGTACACAGAGAAAAAAAGATCCTCGTAGAATGGATATTCAAATATCCACATTAAGATCCATTTTTTTAAATATCCTTTTCACATTTTTCAGTTCCGTTGGATGAAGAATAAAGATCAAAGAAATATTTTATTTCTGATATATCCTTTTTAAGCGAAAATAAATCGATTTCGAAAATATCCAATGGATCCCAAATAAGGATACTTAACTATCTAGTTCAAATGGATACCGAAAATATCCTAAGGATGATCAAAACTATCCTTTTTTCTCAGTGTATATCAAAAAGTGTATGAACACCTAGATCTCAGAGATTAGAAGAGCTAGAGCCACCAAACTTGACATGTAGACTCCTATCTGCACGCAGATCAAGTTTGATTCAAATTTTTGCCACGCCCACCCCCGTTGAATAACTCCCATATTTTTTAAGGTATCGACTTCAAATTTAAAACTTAAATTTATATTAGCAATGACTATAATCCCTGAAATTTACATCCAGATCGGATAATCCTTTTCGGATGTTCACCCCTCAGGAACGCAGTTTAACATTTCTTTTCATGAGTATCGGGTATGGGTATATCAAAGTCGGATACAGCCGACTTTAAATTACGCTACGTACGAACCACCTGTCTACACCTTGAGTTTGACTTTTCAGTTAGGGACGGAGAAACTAAAATTAAAAATAATTTCTGCCTGCATAGTTAATTGGGAGATTGTTTAATACGTTTTTTTCTATTAATTTTTTTAAATCTCTTCCAACTATTTTTTTTTGTTTTTAATTTATATTAAAACAAAAATTCCTAAATTTTTGAAATATTGATTGAACTTAAGCTAGAGTGCTATGCTTTTTTCAACAGCACAGCAGCACGGCTACGAAAGTATTTCAAATGTGCTATTGCTATGCTTCCGAAATTCTCACAGCAAAGCAATAGCACAGCTTCGGGTTTTGATTTTTGTTCTTCTGCTTCCCATGTGAACTACGTTTGCGTAGCAGCACAGCACAGGAAAAAGCAAATGAAATGAAAAACTGGAAGTTTTTTTAAACCCTGCTTTTAATGAGAAAATTTTTTGTTTTTAATGTTAACGTGTCTCACTTCAGCGATTTTTAATATTATACGCTTTTACACAGATTTGGAAGTTTTGGTCAAAATCAGATGACTATATCTTATATCTTATAGCTGCCATAGGAACTACCGGTCGAAAAGTAGGTTTTAATGAGATATATTTTTTTTTTTTTTAATGTTAACGTGTCTTACTTCAGCGATTATTAATATTATACGTTTTTATACTTGATCACCTAGAAACTATCGGTCAAAAAGTGGATTGTATTTAGAAAAATTGTTTGTTTTAATGCTGGCGTTCTTAAACTCTGATGTATTAAAACATTTGCAAGGGTATAAAAACTTCGGCAAAGACGAAGTTTGCTTGGCCTTCTCGTTTTAATTATTTCCGGTAAAACTTTCTTGAGCAACTTTTGTAACATCTGGTTTCAGCTCTACAAAAAAATTGGAATCATTTTAAATTTTCATTTCATTTTAAATAAAGGGCCAACGATCAGTAACCATTAAATTTGTATAAGGAGGGTTATGCCAATAAAAGTGAGCAGTTATGCGGTTCTAATTAGTTCAATAATGTCATATTTTTAGTAACTTTTTTATGGCGCTCAGAAAGGAATTTTGAAATTAAACAACATTTAAAATAGGGATGTCGAAATATCGATATCGAATACTTGTTGAATATATTTTTGGTGTGTATTTTTATAAGATTCCACTAAAGGAGATTTTTCTGAAGGCAATCTCCTGGATATTACTAGTATTACTGACATTACTAATATACAAGAGAATGCCTTAGGAAACCTTCCTTTTTGTCCAAAACCAAAAAAGTGATTCATAAAAATATCGTCAAAAGTTATTCGATATCGATATTTCGACAACCCTAATTTAAAATATTTACAAATTCATCAAAATTATTCACTCAAAATTAATGCGAAAAATCATAATGCTTAATTATTTGCCTCTTGTTGTCTCACTATCATTAGCATCCCAATGGTTGTTCTTCTTTTGACTGACTGCTCCAGCTGCGCTGACTCTACATCTGGGCATATGAAACTCAAAATTCTGATGAATCGCAGTTTTATTGACAAAATGGCAAAGTCGTCTTTGTCATCAGCCACACATGTAATTATCCCCATCATTTTCGTCCAGCTTCTGTCTCGTTTGTCTCCTTGTCATCGTTGTCCAATGGACAATAACACTTTGTTTTCAATTTGTGTCTCCATCATACGCCTCCCGTTCTCCTTCTTTTGCTTGTCACCAACACCAAATGTGGCAGTGGAGCTTTTTGAGACGGGCTCTGGGTAAGGTACAGTGGTGCAAGTGGTGGCGAAAATTAGTCAAATTTTAAGTACGTGCAAAACGTTATTGACCATATTTTTAGTAGGATCAATCGAATTAGAATCTTGCCAAGAAGTTTGCAACGCATAGAAATATTCATTTCCGACCCTATAAACTATATATATTCTTAATCAGGGCGACGAGCTGAGTAGATTGAGCTCTGTCCGTCCGTCTGTCTGTCCGTCTGTTTTTACGCAAACTAGTCTCTCAGATTTAAATCTATTGAGCTATTTACTGCATGCTGCTAATATGTCGGAACCGACCGGATCAGATGACTATATCTTATAGCTGCCGTAGGAACTATCGGAAAATGAGTCTTAGTGAGAAAAACTATATTGTTTTCAATTTTATCGCTCTTAAACTCTGCGATTGTTAATTTGATCAAAAATATTCGCGAAATTCGTTCGAAATCAGATGACTATCTGCCGGAAAATCGGTCAATCAACTCAACAGGCTTGCAGACTTTCCATCCCAAGGGTTCGTGGCAAATTTAATTCAGATCTTAATACAAAAAAAAAAGCATCCTTTATCACAAAAATAAAAATTTCATTTACTTTTTCCATGTATCACTGTGCATCACATGTTGGACATAGCTTGGCGCACATGTGGGCTACAATTAAATGTTCATTAAATGCGACAACAACGACAAGCCAGAGATTGTTTCCCAACAATTAATGCGGACAAGGATCGCGCCATCTGATGATGACATCCACCACATCCAGCGGTGTTTTGATTTTGATTTCATTCTCCGCCTGTGCTTGGTCCATTCTTCTGCCAGGAATGTGCCATGTAATTTACAGCCATTGAATATGGTGGTGGTCTCTCTCCCTCTCTCTTTTTTTTTGTTTATTTACGATCCTCAAATTTTGACATTTATTTCTTTAGTTCTTTCCTTTCATTTGGTTCATTTATGGTCACCTCTTTGGTGTTAGTGTCGCTGGTGTTTGATCTAATAGTTGCCCTGCTTCTTTTGTGATCTTTTGTTACTTACGTTTTTGTGGTTGTTTAATAAATTTCCCTTCGCTTGCCTTGGCAGTGGCTTCCATCTTTTATGGTAATGTGTGCACAAGTGTTTATTTGTTATTTAACACCCGGCGGGACTTGGTCTGACCACCATCGTTGACATACCAAATATGCATGCTTAAAGAGCTGTGGCCTGGGGTCAATCTACAGGTAAAATTCAATTTTTGTGGTATTATGTTACCCTTATCTCAAGTGGTTTGTTCACCGTTTGTTTGATCTGAAATTTGAGCTTTCATTACTGTGAAATGATGAACCAACGTATCAGTCCGATATGAAGATTGGAGAAAAATTGCAAGTTTGTGGTGTGAAGTGAAGATGAGAGGGATTTTGTGTCAATGAACTTTACTGGGAACTGAAGACTGAGTCCATTTCCTGTTTGGAGAAAAGTTGTGAACATTTTTGGTTCTCCATCTAGGTTTAAAGCTTTGTTCACAGTGTGAACTTCATACCGGCAAATAATTTGCCCAAATGTTGATAAACATTTTGCTAAAAAGGCCAAAGCGAGGAGTACTTTTCGGCCATGTTTGATCCAAATTTTTGCATATAGAACCATAGTCCTTTAAAATCTGGAATCATGGATATTTAGCCATACTTTCATAAAAATTATTGCAAATCATTTGCTTGTTTGAACATTGCTTAAGGCCAACAAACCGATCCTTATACTTTCAGGCGGCTTTCGATTCGATTTAGCATTTTCAAAGTAATCAGCACATAGTGTAAAATTTTGCCCATCCTGGTTAAAGAGATATCGACTTGAAATTTAAAATGGAAGAGTTTTTGGGCCATACGGAAGAATATTTCTAAGACGAACAACATCGGAAAAAAACTACTCCCCCTTCCCATACAAAATCGCATTTTTCAGTTTTGTGCTTAGTATACACCTCAACAAAGGAACTGCCAAAATAAAAAATTCCATACACCAAAGACCTACTAAGCTTAAGCCAGAACACAATTTTTATATAGGAGCTATACGATATAGTCTCCCGATTTTAATCAAATTTTTTAGATTTATGTGAAAGCATTTAAAATTACTAAATGCCAAGTTTTGTGACGTTCTTATGGCAGGCATACCATATAGTCGTCTGATTTTTTTAAAACTTTGTAAAATTATATGAGAGCATATCATCTTAATAAATACCAAGTTAGAAGACGCTACCTTTGAAAACAAAATAGTTTTTCTTTCAAAAACTAGTTTTCCGGCCGATCGTTCCTTTGGCAGCTATTTGTTACAGTCATCTGATCACGTATTTCAAGACTTCGTGCGAAGTTTGCTAATGATAGCTTTAAAACTGACGAAGTAGATAGCAAAACCACTCCAGAGGTTTGGTATAAGCAAAGTATATATAAGTGGCAAAGATGCCCAGAATCAGCTTACGGCCGCGTAGACACCAAAACAAATGACGAAAATATATACAAGAACCACAAGGTTTTTGTTTGTGTGTGTGCTTGTGGCTGTCTGACACACACGAAATCATTCGCCGCCAACAACAAAACCTTCGCTTAAAATGAAGCACACACATTTTTGTTATTGTGTTCCAATTTGTAAGAGGCATAGGAGAGAAAGAGAATGGAGATAATACATATGAAGTTATTGTGGCAGTATGTTTAGGATAGTGCTGTGCGTGATCGCTATATGCGCGGCTATCCCTATGCGGAACACAACAACGAATGCAAGTGAAAGTGTTATTTGAAGATCATTGATCATTAAACTTAAACTTTTCGTTTCTTCTAAATTATTTCATGAATATATATTTTTGAATGATCACTGAACGATTTTCACAATCTAGCAAAAGCCAAAGATATATTAATCATTTTCAACTTGCAACATAAATTGGATACACCTTCACAACTATTGCATAATTTCAGGTTGAAATTTCATATCAGAAATCGAGTGCTTGTTAATTCTCAAGTATTTATTTGGCAAAATTAGTCAATACATAGCAAAAATATGCAAGTAGTTGAAGTGTGAAAAACAACAAAGTCTGCTAATGAGCGACTTGGGGAAAATTTCGACCCAGTCTGTCCAGACATATCTTTCATTGTTGTGAGATATCTCTGTTGAATTGTGTTGATTATATTGAATTATAATCAAGGCTGCAAACCTCTAAAATTTTGCAGAAGGTTCGGTCTGAGGATTCGAACCCGTTGTAAAGTCTAAGGTTTGGTTCGCGGACCGGTTCCTGAAACCACCTGAACCCAAGCGAACCTCGGTTCGCTTGAACATAAATTTCATAAAAATAATTAAAATAATTATATTTTTTATTTCAATAAAGCAATTCTAATTATTAAATTCATTAACTGACATTTACAACATTTGAGAACTGCTTAGTTTAAGTTAATGAGCATTATATCTTTTAGGAGCTCTTTATCTATACTAGCTCTTAGATCAAAAAAAAACAAACTTGAAAAGGCTCGTTCAACTGATACCTGTGTTGCTGGAACAGCAAGTAGTCAAAGCAATATTTCTTAAGTCTTCATTTTTTTTAGGCTTTTCATAATTTTAAAACATTTGTCGATGTATGTTCTCTTGGACAATTTTCGAACGAATCTATTACTACGTTTATACAGATTTATATTTGAGTATTTGCCCTTCATAGTATGCTTTCTATTTGTTTCATTAATTTCCTACGTATCATTGTCTTTAGAAAAAGCATAATTTTGTGAACCGAACGGAATTTTTTGCACAATAAATCGGTTCGGGTCCAGTTAAAGGAGTTAAAAATAATTTAGTGTTTAGTCCTTAAAAAGCGGACCTAAAATTATTCCCGAACCGAACCTGTTCTGAAGATAGCTTCCTTAATAGTTTGCAGCCTTAATCATAATCAACCACTACCTTGGACTGACTATTTTTCTTTTAAGCTGAAATTAAAGATACTAGCTAATAAGTTTCATTCATGGACTATCTTTTTTACAGAGGGATCTCTCTACGGAAGAATCAACCCCCAAAACCCCCCTCCTGGGGGACTATTGTTAAACAATCGTCCGAAATGTTCAAATATTTAAATCTTTTCTTATCAGAGATCCCTGATCTAAGGCTAAGGTAACGCTTTCAGTAATTTCTATATTCTCTTAAGAACTAACAACAATATAATAAAAAATCTATTTCTTTTCTGAAATTTCTAATGCAATTTGAGAATGACTTGATATACTTTTGTTCTATGGTATATAATTTAAGTTTTTACCGATCGTTATTGGGATTTGGCGACCTGTTCTTAGTTATTTAAGAAATGGTTGTTGGCAGGCTCAAGGTCGGGTATATTTTATGTGCTTTATATTAATTAAAAACACAGTTTAAATTAAATTGAATTTGTTCCATTAATTTTTATTTTCAACACTCTTTTGTTACAACATAATCCTCCAAACTTAATGAGGAACAGACTTCTTATTCGGATAACCAAAAAATCCCACACTTTTCAATTCAATCAGCAATTCATGATTATTTCCAATTGCCTTATAGATGGCCTTCTCCAGTTCATCATACTGAAAGTGTGGGGCAAAGGGCATATCATTGATGGCCTGAAACAGAGTATTGCCTCGTTCATTGCCCACCACCAAAGAGCGTCCACAGTTGGAGAACCTACCGTGAGGTTAAAGACAACATACAAATTTAATATTTCATCATTCATCTATAAAATACTCACGAGGCTGTTGTGTTGTAGGAAGAATCCATGGCATGTTTACCCATGGGCTTGAGTATATTACGTCGAATGTCCCAAATGCTGGCGGTTTCACGATTCACCGACACTATAATGGTCGAATGAGTGGGACTCCAGTTGGCCCAGTGTATGGGTGAGAAATCATCCTGCAGTTCAATCAATGGGCGAGAAATGCCATCAATCCAAATGCGCACGTACCTGCCAAAAAGAAAGCCTTGTAGTCTAGTCCTAGTTCAAACTCTTTCAAATCCTCTTACCAATCATTGCCACAGGTGAGAAACAGCTTGGGGGACCAGGGTGAGAACTCCATTACATTAACCCCACCCTCATGACACTTGAGCACCTCCAGATACTGATGCTGATAGTTGATCGAACACTTGTGTATGCATCCCTCATCGGTGAGCACATAGTAAATGTCCTTGTGCAAGGGATGTGTGGTTATGTACAGACCCTGCGGACGTCTATTCGACTCACAGGTCAGCGTATGCGTGATGGGTACATGTATGCCCTCCGGGTGTCCTTCTACACGTTCCAAGGTCATCTGATTGAAGCCCAATAGAAAGGGACTCTTGATTATACGGAAACGTGTCACACAACCATCCTGCGAGAGACTCAAAAAAGGATCTATTTCGTTCGCATCATCATCACTGGCCTGCTTTATCCAACGTATAGCCACCACGGGCGAGCAACTCGGCGATGTCGAACGCTGAGAAACCGCAATAGGTATATCTGCGGGATTGCTGACATCTCGCACCTCAACGCTGCCATCATACATCCCGATGGCGATCAGTGAGCACAGAAAGGGTGAAAAACAAATGGCCGTTACCGGAATCTTATAGTAATAAGCACGCTCCGGTTCGCCCGGATTCTTAATGCTCCACACGTACACATCCCCCGAAGAGGGTACCTGCTGCGAGGAGAACGAGTACAAACCGTAGGCAATGGCCACAATGTCGCCATTGCTGCGGCAAAAACTTAAATCGCTAACGGCCTTGCGTTCATCCTGACTGGGCACGGGTATGCAACGGAACAACAGCTTCATTGAGTACACATATTCCGCATCGTTGGAGCAACGATTGACCTGTTCGAAATTCCGAAAACGCCGCATGCCCGCCTCGGTGGTATTACTCGACAGGGTACGCCCCATTATCATAATGGCATGCCTGAACTCCACACTCTCAAAAAGAAGATCCTCTTCGTGCTTTTTCTGACTTCTTTCATCCGTTTCATCGTCATAGAGATCCTCCTCTTCGTCCGTTTGTAGGCCAGCCTCCGAGGGAAGCATTTGCATGCTGTGCATGGTGCTGCGGTCGCTGCACTTCTCCACCATGCCCTTTAATGTGTCGTACATTTCGAAATTGGATACATAGGAGCCAACTGTTTCTTGGGTCACCATAATGGTGTTCGACGCTCGATTGGTGGTTAAGGCAATCTCTGTTTGGGCTTCGTTATCGGAACGACGACGCACCTTGCCCTTGCCAACAGTTAGGTACTCATACTGACGATTATCCCGTTCGGCCTCTTCGCCCTCCGGTGTGCCCTTCGCGGCTGTGGTACTACATTGGGTGTGAAGTTCAAAAAAATCGGATTTGCGGAGGGTTATCTTGAGAAAGGATTTTTTATAGGTCACTGGTTTGTACACTTCCTCCGGTTTCTCGTAGGTGTCTCTGGGATCGAATACAATGGTCTCGTATGTGATCTACATAAATGGAGAGAAGAGGGTTACTGAAGCAAACAGGTTAAAGATAAATGCTGTGGACCCTGAGGAAATGAGTGAGGTACTACCCATCGCCAAAGTGGGGCCACACGAACTGTGTGATACTGCCCATAGCCCATATGGAGCCACACAAACTCTGTAAAGTGCTACCCATCGTTTCTGTGGCGACACACGCACTGTGTAAAGTATTACCCATCGCCTCTCTCGCTCCACAAGAAGTGAAGTAATACCCATCATTCGTTTGCGGCGGCATACGAACTGTACAAAGTACTACCCATCGCAAAAGTGGCGCCACACGAACTGAGTGATGCTGCCCATAGCCCATATAGAGCCACACAAACATTTGAAGCAAGGCTGCAAACCTCTAAAATTTTGCAGAAGGTTCGGTCCGGGGGTTCGAACCCGTTGTAAAACTTAAGGTTCGGTTCGCGGACCGGTTCTTGGAACTCCTGAACCCAAGGTTTTGGTTCGAACCCCGGTTCGCTTGAACATAAGAATAGTTTCGGTTTATAAATACTTATTTGTTTAGCTGTGAGCTGTTTAACTAGCTTCACTAGCTCTTAGATCAGGATAATCAAACTTATATGTTGGAAAGGCTCGTTCAACTGATACCTGAGTTGCTGGAACATCAATTATAGTTAAGGCAATTTGTTTTAAGTATTCGTTTTTTTTTTTTTACCTTTCCAAAATTTTATAACATTTGTCGAATGGAAGGAATCTCTAACATCATTTACAGATTTTATATTTGATATTTGTTCATTGCTTTCTATTGCTTACATAAACTTCTCTTCTTTGCAATCAAAAGTTGATTCATTTAAAATTGAATTTTGAAAACTCACATTAAGAATTTATTTTTGGAGCTTCAGCAGAAGTTAACAAAGTTCGAAAAAACTCGGGTGTAAGAGCGCTGCAGCCAATATTGGCACTGAGCTCATAATAAAAGAACGTTTATCGAAAGTTTATAGTAATAAACAAAATATTTCAGAACAATTGCTCGAAAAGAAAAGCCAGCGGAATTAAAATCACTTAGTAGTAATTGTGAATCCTGCAGTTTTCAATTGAAAAGATTTTAGGTGGAGCTTCTTTAAAGAACTCTGAATACATAAATCTTTAATTGTTAGTAAACGTTAGCAAATTTTGTAGGTTAAGTTCCATTGCGTCTCACAATCGAGCAATAGTTTTTTGTTGTAATTTTTCTATAAGCAAAAGATTTCATATAGTGTGAGTACGGAGAAGTATGGGAACTCTATAGTATACTAATGTCAAACTTTCCCTAAAAAAATTCGTTAATTACTAAATTTAGAGTTTGTGCAGCACAACAAGCAAGAAATCTATTGAGGTAACTTGGTCATATTCCAAATCAAGAAATACTTTTGATGCACATGAGCAACCTTTATCAACATTACAGTCTTTATAGTTGCATTCCTGTTCTGCTCTGCAGTTGTCATTCAACAGTTCTCCTGCTCGATCCATATTCGCATCATTATCGACATTGATGGTATAAATCTGACCTAGAGAAATGTCGCAGGATTGGAAAGCTTATTGATTGAGAGCAGTCGGATTACAAGCAATTTCTATATTTCCCTGTAAGTGTCGTTGGAAGAACTACATAATCGGGCATGTTTTCAATTCCACTTCCACGGCAACCTTTCGAAAGTGGAATTGATTCATGTGCTCGCAACACCAAAACGAACAAGTTTTTCGTTTTGAAAAGTAATGCTTGTTAGTCGGTGGATTAAAAAGTAAGTGCCAAATTACGCACTCCTACAGTTGCTGGATGTTCTTAAAGTAAATTTTTCTTAATTCTGTGAAATTGTTAGTGAATTTTAATTGGCATTCTAGTCTTTAATTGATTTATAACGATTTTTTTGTTTAATGTGTCCAGAAACGAATAGTGAAACCTAAAATCAGCCTCTCTCATTTTCGATCGTTTCGCTTGGAATTCTGGTTTCTCTCTTGTGTATCTAGTGCAATTTTCGCTTGTTCCAGTGGAATGCAAAAAGTAAAAGGAGAGCCATTTCATTCGAAATTCAGAACACAAAAACAAAACCGAAGCGGAATTGCGTTCGATTTTGGAATTGAGAACATGCCTGAATATGTTGAACCGAACCTAATTTTTGAAAAAGCGGTCCGGTTCGGGTTCAGGTGCGAGGAGTCAAAAATATTAGGGTTTCGGTTCATAATCCGGTTCTCCAAACCGAAAAAAGCCGAACCGATTCTTAGGGGTTCGGTTCAGAACCGGTTTGCAGCCTTGATTTGAAGTACTACCTATCGCCGATATGGAGCCATACAAACTCTGTGAAGTACTAGCGATCGCCTCCGTGTCGACACACGTACTGTACAATGCTAGTGTAACTTTGGACTAATTCATTCAACTCACCCCATTCATCAGCTCATCAATCGACTGTTTGTTACCACCAATTCCGGCTCGCATGCTGGACCGAGTTCTGGATCGTATACTGGCACTTCTTGTATGAATTAACCCCATCGATTCCACCTGCTGCTTGAATTGAATGTTATACTTAAGAAACTGATCGCTGTACATGGTTTCCGGTATTGATTTGGGCGTCATATCCACCTCCTCGCCATTGACATGCTCCAAAATCTAAATGAAAGCGTTTTAAAAAAGGCCCATTCCTCTCCACCTAACACTCACCTTAAACTGAGCACGACGCTGCAGATCTGTCAGTATTTCCTGTGTATAATAGTGCGTATTATCTCGCTTACCTTTTTTTAGTGGTTTTGGCGCATCTCCGTCCGCAAATTCATGGGCTACCAGTACAGACTTTTTGTTGGCAGGAAGCTCGACAGTTTTTTTATGATAACAATCAAGGTTGGTAAGGATGAATGGAAAGGAGTACTTTTGCGAGGACTCACTATTTTCTGTCCTAAATTAATATTACCGGTGGAATCCATTCTGAATAGTTTCAAGTTTTATTATGATTTGAAAATACAGTGTACAGCGGGGCTTAAATTTTAGGGTAAGGCCTACTCCAAGCAACAAAACTTGGGTTTTCCCCAAGGAAATTTCCCAGCAATCCCAATCAATCTAGCTAGTTAATTGCGTATATTAATAAATTTTAATTAAATCTCGTCCTTATCAAAAGCAGCAGCACGTGCTGCTGTTGCTCCACAGGAGGAGCACGCCTCTCACTTGCTCTCTCGTAGATAAATTGTCAGATAAAGTTAACACTTCGCCTGGGGTATATAATCAAAAACCCACCACCACCAACACCCACTATGAAGGACGTAGGACATGCGAATCAGTTACAGTTGAACTCGCTTAAGGTACAAACGTTCCAACGCGACGCCGGCTTCCGTGTGAACTTTCGCAATATTGTCCTTTCGTTTTCTAGTCTAGGTGTCTGTCTGTGCGTGTGTGAGAGTGAATTTAAATGCATTTATAAAAATAAAGCTAATTATGTCTGCAACACCACATCACGATTCGCCATTGCCATCAATGGAGTGCCAAAGTGAAAATCGAGTACCAGAAAACTCAATTAGGAATGTTGCACAAGCACAGACAACAGCGTCAACAGCAACAACAACAACAACTAAGTCACTGCCCAAACCGCAACCGCCTACAGTATTGGCCAAACAGCAGCAGCAACTTCAACAGAAACAACGACATCAGCAGCAGCAGACGCAGTACGTCATAAATTCAGCGGCCAAAATGCACGCCAAGGCAACCACGGCGGGCGTCATCTCGGGCGGCACACTGCATCGGGTGAAAAGAGCTCAGGTACGTAAAGTGAACGTGATGTTAATTGGAAGGTTAGCCCCCAGCAAGTCAGGCCACGGACAGGCGAGGTGAGCCTGAACGATTGTAAGGGTGGTAAGGTAAATACTTAAGGTTGCTATAAAAAAAGGATATGCTGCGTCTTGCAGAAAGCTTTAGTAGATTTGTCAATTCTTGAGACAAAACGAACAACATTTTTGAGAATGGACCTTTTTGACAGTGTAAAATGCAGCCGAAAAATAGCTTTTACACATACGGCCACCTTCACCAGCTATTGGCGCCAGCTGTGAAGTAATGTACCATAAAAAATCTCAAACTTGCGTCTTCGGCTTAACTGTTCCCTTTCTCGTGCGAAAATTTAAACACACGCCATTACTTCTTCCTTACTTTCTTTTACATTTTACAAAATGCAGCCCATAAACCAACATGGATTTACATGCCCCCCCCAAGTGTTTATTCGGCAGAACTTTTAGCAATCTCAGGACACAATTAGGCTATTTTATTTGTTTATAACTTTTCTAAACCAATTCACAATAGCTGGTTGTCTATTTCATGAATCACCACAATTGAATCATCAGCAGTCTTTGCCTATCTTCAGTGGGTTAGCAGAAGCTTCCTTATGCCAGCATTGCTATAACCGCTTGGAAATCCCAAAGGCAGGCTTAAAGCAAAATCTGACATCAGGAAAAAACGCCCAGTCGCAGAAGCTTTGTACCTAGTACTTGCAATTGTTTTGGTAAACGGTTTTTGGTCATAAAATAAAAACTTATGAATATTTTTCAAAACTTTTTTCTTCTTTTAATAAGGTCACTCAATGGCTACAAAACGTAGAACAACTTATTCGAAATGGCTGAATTTGTCTTCCAGCACCGCCGAAGTCTCTCAGTCCACTCATCGATCGAAGTGCACACCTCATGCATTGAGAAATTGTCCACAACTCCATAGCCTCGAGAACGGATTACAGTTTGTAGTCCAATTGATTCAGGTCTGGGCTACCAGCAGGCCAATCATCCGTAGATATGAAATTCAGTACATGGTTTTTTAGCCGTGTTTGAGTCGTTTTTGCCCTGTGTGCCAGGTCCACGGCCTGTTTGTAAATAATGTCGGGTTTAGAGACTTCCAAATCGTTGGTTTGATACACTTTCGCCGAAGTTTTGACTGCTGTAATCTCTAGGTGATTCATAGGCAACTCCCAACAAACCATCACATAATCCGGATAGTGACATCTGATGACACAGCATATACTCTATCGTTCCGTTTGTTGAACAATTCCTCTAGGGTGAAAATTTTCTCGTCAGTAAACAGAATTCGTCTGTGGGCATTGTTCTACGACTGGGTACAAATTGAGTGACCTATAAAGAAGCACAAAAAGTTAATTTTGTAGTGAAAAATGATCGACAATTTTTTAAGCCCGTCCCTACTGGTATACTACCAAAGTTTATTCGAAAAAACTTGATTATGTTGCGAAGCAACACAAAGTAGGAGCCTCGAACCATTTGATACCAAAAGAGGTTCAATATGGCACGAAATGTGAATTTTTGTTGACGATAATCTACCTTTTTATATATTTAATGAACACTTATTCGAAAATTTGCTCTCAGTAAAAGGTAATTTAGTCTTCTCCGTATTATACCCGCAAATGTTTTAATACATCAGAGTTTAAGAACGCCAGCATTTAAACAAACAATTTTTCTAAATACACAGCTATAAGATATAGTCATCCGATTTTGACCAAAACTTCCAAATCTTGTAAAAGTCGTTTAATATTAATAATTGCTGAAGTGAGGCACGTTAACATTAAAAACAAAAAGTTTTTCTCATTAAACCCACTTTTCGACCGATAGTTCCTATGACAGCTATAAGATATAGTCATCCGATTTTGACCAAAACTTCCAAATCTGTATAAAAGCGTTTAATATTAATAATCGCTGATGTGAGACACGTTAACATTAAAAACAAAAAAAATTTTCTCATTAAAACCAATTTTTCGACTGATAGTTCCCATGGCAGCTATAAGATATAGTCATCCGATTTTAACAAAAACTTCCTAATCTATGTGAAAGCGTATAGTATTAATAATTGCTGAAGTGGGAGCCGTTAACATTAAAAACAAAAAAAGTTTTTCTCACAAAGACCCACTTTTCAACCGATAGTTCCTATGGCAGCTATAAGATATAGTCATCCGATCCGGTCGGTTCCGACATATTAGCAGTGTGCAGTAAAAAGAAGACTCTGTGCAAAAATTTCAGCTCGATAGCTTTAAACTGAGAGACTAGTTCGCGTAGAAACAGACAGACGGACAGACGGACAGAACGACAGACAGACGGACAGACAGACGGACGGACAAAGCTCAATCGACTCAGCTCGTCGTCCTGATCAAGAATATATATAGTTTATAGGGTCGGAAATGAATATTTCATGCGTTGCAAACTTCGATATACCGTTCAGTGAAAAAACATGTTTTAACAGTGTTCCTGCGTTCCTTAGGGTGAACATCCGAAAAGTATGCAACATTTTTTAGCTCGGCTATTTATCACTTTTTTGCTC
Organism: Lordiphosa stackelbergi; assembly: GCA_018904235.1. Classification (NCBI taxonomy): domain Eukaryota; kingdom Metazoa; phylum Arthropoda; class Insecta; order Diptera; family Drosophilidae; genus Lordiphosa; species Lordiphosa stackelbergi. The sequence continues at coordinate 19,145 of JAEIFU010002340.1, forward strand.
ATAACTTGAGAACCGCTCATCCGATCTTTATCATTTTTTCAGCAAATCAATACATATTACGAATGACTAACTATTTCTAGAAGGAACAAATCATCTATCTTCAAAACTGCGGGAGATAAAACGTTTTTTCCAAATTGCGGGGGCGGAGGGGGCGTGGCCAAAATTTGAAACAAACTTGATCTGCGCAGATAAAAGCAATTTGTCCCATACATGTCAAACCTCTATCTCTTACCATCTCTGAGATCTGTTTGTTCATACGGACGGACAGACGGACGGACGGACGGACAGACGGACAAGTCTATATCGACTCGGCTGTTGATGCTGATCAAGAATATATACTTTATATGGTCGGAAATGATTCCTTCTGCCTGTTACATACATTTGCACGGCTTTAGTATACCCTTTTACTCTACGAGTAACGGGTAAAAAAACTTTGAGGGTCCATAAAAAAGTACTTGCAATCTAGCCAAACGCTGATAGTGGCAAGCACTATCGAATCCACATAACGCAGTAGGTAGTATTAAATCGACGGGCGCTTCTATTGTTGTTTTTACATAATCTCTTAGGTAGCTGGTTTCATAGGCGAATAGAATTAGGGAAGAAGTGTAAGTCAGATGTGGATAGTTTATTTCTTGTCGGTTTATTTCTTCGAAACAGGTAGGAGTTAATTATTTTGTGCAGGAAAATTAACACTCGTAAGCTAATCCATGAATTTAGAGGTATATTAAATATTCTCTCTGCAAATTGTGATATGTGGTCGGATCGTTTTTATTAAATGCTACACAAAGCTTGTGTTTGCTACTTGCATTACAACTTCCGAAAACTTCCACCCCATATAGCAGCGATGGTATTATATGTACTTTAGCAATCAGGTCTCTTATATGTGTGGGGAGGTATTGTTTCGTCAGATTAAACCGCATATGTTTTCCCGCCCGCCTTACTTATATGGTCATCCCATCATAACTTTGCATTAAGTGTTAAACCTAGATTTAGAGCCCTTTCAGTATACTCGATAATGGAACCGTCGATCATCAACTGCTGCAGACTGCTCGTGTCATATTTATTTTTATAAATAAGTAAACATTTAAATTTACCTGGGTTTATACTAAGACCTTTGCTCTTAGCCCATCGTTCTATCGACTCAAATAAAGATTTCATAATTTTCTGAATTTTATGTATTTTTTTAATAAAATCCGGAAGCTGCTTAAAAATCACCTTTCAGAATATTCAGCATTTTCAAGAGCCTCCCGTTTCTATCCTAAGTAGCCTTTGCCCCATCCACTGTAAGTCAGCTTAAATAAATAAAAAAAGAATGGACCTTAATTTATTAGCATTTCTCTTTTTTCTTAAGAGTATTTTCTTCGCTTTTATGCACGCTTAAATCTTTAAAAGTATTAAAATCATTAAAATATCATAATCAAATGGTCAGCAGCGGTTGAGCTGGCCTTTGATGTTTTTAAGTAATAAATCATTTGGAGGATTTATAGACCTTTCAAAGTTGGCAATGAATTTCGCAACCAAAAGAATCACAGATTGACTGTATCAGCTCTAAGGGGACAATAATCTAGTCAAGAGCTTAAAAGCAACAACGCCTGTACTTAATAGGACTTGTATCCGTATGGAAAATGTAGATTCAGTGAAAAAGGTTTACACTTGGAAATTAAAAGACTTTGGGGGAGCCGACAGTAGAAGATGACTGAAACTAAGATAGGAATACCAGGGGAGAAGGCTTTGCTGCAATTTTGCTTGACAGTGTGATATGGAGTTAGGTTAGGTTGCGATTCCATATATTCCCTGTTAACCCTTTAATCCCGAGGGGGGTCAATGCTGAACAATTGTGTGGACAGAATAAAATTATGTAGAGCTGGGATATGGGGTTAAAAAGCATTATATTTCGACGTTGTTCTGGAAAGTAGATTTTAGGGGAAAATATTATAAGATTCTTTTGCAGAATTGTGTGTACTTGAACAACCGACTATGGATCTAATTCAAAGATATAATTTTTGGGATTATCCCAACAACAAGACTCAGTGTTTCAAATGCTTGCAGGATATGACGCATAATGCAAAGAACAATTAGTTATAAACGATAAAGAAGCTTGTCATAAGTTTTTATTCGATTTGGGAAAACCAACCAATTAAGTAAATTCTTTCAACACATCAGGGTGTTAAAAAAATGGTTTTTCGAAAATATACAAATTGTGATAATGTAAGAAATGCCAAATTTCGAGTGGAAGTTCCAAGTCGCCATCGGAAATATTTCCTTTTAACACTATCAATGGTTTTGCATAGAAGTAACCTTCAAAAGTCAAACCATGACTATTAACAATATTTCAGGGAATCCAAAACCCATGTTGCCTTTGATACAGATCTGAACTTCTTAACTTTTAATGACCAAACGCATAAAACTTCCCTCATACCTTTTTGTGATTCCAAAACAATGCGGACATTGTGCGAGTAGACACAATACGCACCATTACAGCTACAGATACATACATTACATACTTACATACAGATCCGGGGTGCGTAACGTAAATTTGGTAAACTTTTTGCCGGCAAAAAACGAACCGAAGCCGGTCCACCAGGTCTGTTCTCTATCTGAAGATGGGACCTGGGCATGCGTCGAAACTGTGAGAGCCATTGACATGGCCATGTTATGTAAACAGTGGAAAGACTGCAAACTGGAGAGTGGGAGGCAGCGCAATTCATGACGAAAGCAGGGAGAACTGATGTTTGGCTACTGCCGTTTGCTGCTGACTGCCTGATGACTGTGGAGGATGCCGGGCCCCGGTGGTGGCTTCTGGATGGTGGCGCAATTGAAAGTCACGTCATATATCAGATGCTCGATGATGTGAAATGAATTTGCATGGTTAGTTGGCATAAGTGTGAGAGTTGGGTGGTCCAAAGATAAAATGTTGCAACCTTTTCAACTATGTGATAGACAGAGTATGGCATTGGCACTTGAGAATTTTATGTATAATGTAGGGGCTACTTGAAGTTTTTGAAGTTTGCACAAGAAATCGTTTGATATTTTTTGTATAATTTTATGGGGAGGCTACCCCATATTTATGTTTGCTTTCAATTTTTATCCCTGACATGGTTTGCCTTCTTTTGTTTGACTTGAAACCAAATTCAATGCCAAAGGCGCATCTCTTCCCCATACCCATCGTCCTTGTGTATATGTCCTGATAGCAGACAGCCTTGCACTTGCCCGCAATTGAACCTCACTTGGGGTTGTTCCGGTTGTACCACCCACATACGGAGCAATTTCCCAGCTACCTCAAAGCTGATTCAGCGTGCTCTCTATTTTTGCTGAATTTATCTGAGAGCACAAACTTCTCTCAGCTTCTCGGCTGCATGAATTTGGTTGGAGTTTGTTATCCTCATCTCGGGTGTGTTTTGTTTAGCTCTGACTCTCGAGGGGTTAATCAACCTTTTTTTTTGGTCAAAAAAAAGGAGCAAAAGATGTGCGCAATTTAAGTTTTTGTGCTGGGGTTTCCAGCGAAAAAAAAGAGTTGGAACTTTATGAGCAAAGATTGTGTGTGGCTTGCAAAATACATACATCAGCATAAACTTAGTTAAAGGAAGATTTATGGGGTTTATTTTGTGGCTGAAAGGTCAAGGATTGGGTATTTTTTTAAAAGTACATATCAGAAAGTGTGCTAAGGGTTTTTTTTTTGAAAATATAAATATTATTTAAATTTTTTTTAGAAATTCTCAAATATTTCTTATCTATAATGTTTTGTTTTCAATTTGATTTGCGTCATTTCAAATAAAGCAAACAGCTGCTTAGGCAAAATAGAAGAACATTTTCGAATTGCAATTTTATTTTTAGTTGATTCCTTACATGTTAGGTAGCAATTTGTTTCAAATCGACAAATAGAATTTAAGATTTTATGAACAGAAAAGTCTTTTCTTCCGGAAAAACTTCCCATTTACCTTTACATCATTACTTGAAATTGAAATCGAAAAATCTAGTGCAAAATTTAAATGAATCTCTTTTCACATTTGCTGCTCTTTGGTAAGTGAATATAAACTAGAGATGGAAACTGATATTTAAACCGAACTAAAGCGAAATCAGCCAGAAGGAAACGGTACAGCTTAAGATGTTATTTCACTTGTAACAGTTCTTATATGAGCTGGCTCTTAATAAGCCCAGGAAGTTATTAGTTGGTTGTCAAAAATTCATATTTGAGAAACTACGACATGTGTTTGCTTTAACGACTTTTATGATAATCAAACCATCAATATTAAGCTGGCTCGAGGTCTCGTACCCCTCTTAATTTTCTTACAATAGTGCTTGTTATTTTTTTTTAATACTGTAGCTGGAGGTATGCGCTTGTGAGCAGTTTTGCTTTAATTTTAATTTTAAAATTATATTCCCATACAAGAAATCTTACGTGTACTTTTAAACAGTCAGCCGAAAAGTATGCTGTTTTACTAAACTTTAGAGTTTAGCCCATGCAGTCTGCACGAATTAAATTCGAATGTGTTAAAATGTCTAGCATACTTTTGGAAACACTGAAGGTATATCGTAAAATATTAAAAAATTTAGTTTTTATTTTCACTTTGTTGTTTTAGTATTAGTCTAAAGAGCAGGTAAAATAGATGTCACTAAACTGTTTGGGTTAATATCTTATAAATATCTATCAAGACATTAATTTTTATACCCTGTTCTCATTAAAAATGAGAAAAAGGGGATCATGAAGTTGTGCAAATGTAACAGCCAGAAGGAAGCACCCTCGACACCATAAAGTATATATATTCTTGATCAGCATCAACAGAGATTAAATTTTGTTGTTGTATGAAGTTAAAATTTTATTATTAGTTTTATATTTGTTTTAATTTGAAATTTCTTCTTATTTTTATAAAATTTTTTTTTTATTAAGTATTTTTATTTTATTAATTTTTTATTTTATTTTGGGTTGTCCATATTCGACGGACCCATCTGGCGACGCCATAACTTTTGACAGAGATGTCAGATCGCTTAATGACATACCGCGTTTGAAGCGTCAGTCCAAGCAGATTTTTACCATGGAACAATACACGCCACGCGAGCTTTAAATAATTGAAATTTACATTCAACCAACAAGTCAATGTGGAAACCTCAACATAGCTTTTAAAAAATTTCACATTTTCACTTTCACATTGAATGGGACCGTAAATAAGCAAAATTGCCGCATTTACGCCACTGAAAATCCTCAGGAGATTCAAGAAGTGCCTCTTCATGACGAAAAGTCACAGTTTGGTGCAAGAAAACGGTCCCATTGGCGGCCGTTTTTCTTCCAAAATGAAAATGGCCATGCTAGTTACCATCAACCACGAGCGTTATCGCGACATGGATGACCAATTTTGCGATGCCAATTATTTGTACCGAAAGCGTATGAGGGCAGTTCTGGTTTCAACAAGACGGCGCTACACCGCACACAAGTCGCATAACAATCCATTTTCGGAAGAAATTGTTTCCTGGCAGTTTGATGTCGAACAGTGGAGATTTGGACTGGCCACCGCGTTCGCCCGATTTGACGCCGCCTGACTTCTTCTTGTGAAAGGGATTTTGAAGTCAAAGGTTTACGTTAACAAGCCAAGGACCGTAGAAGAGCTCGCGGACAACATTCGTGAAGGAATAGACGCTATTCCGGCCGAAATGTTGGCAAAATCGATGGAAAATGCTGCGTAAAGGCCACAATACGCCATCAACGCCAGAGGCGGCCATTTGAGAGATATCATATTCAAAAATTGATGTAGACAAATTACGTCGGAACAAATTAAATGATTGAGATTGCCAACCCGCCAAGTTCTTATTTTTTTCTTTGATTTTTAAAAAAAAAACATGGGTCCGTCGAATATGGGCAACCCTGTATATTTTTTTTTATCACAGCTAAATTTTATGCTTGAACTCTTAATGATTTCGAATATATATTCTATTCTGTGATACCACTTACAAGGATCCGAGCAAATGATCGAAGATATAAGTGCGCCTCCCTAATTATTCAAATTAATTTTAAAATAAAAGGAGTTCAAAGCTATAGGAACCATATTACTGAATAGGTATTGCTGTCGGGGCACTCGGACCGCAACACTTTACTGTTTTTACCTGTTACTTTTATGTGATTTCTATTCATTGTCAATGTATGAGGTGGGGGTCTTTTAATATCTAGGTATAGTATTTGCATTAAAAAAATATATATTTAAGAATTGGGTCAAATCCAATAACAAGTTTTTTATTTATTATAATTAAAAGATGTACGTAAAATTGGAATATTTTTCAACGTTAATTTGGACGATAAATATTTTTATTCTATTCTTTTTGTGCGTTAAGTTCAATCTTTTAAAGATAACTCGTCAAAAATTTTACCTTCGTATAGAAATGCCAGAAGAAAGCAATAAAAACTCGTACTTTTATCAACGACAATTGGAAATAGCAATTTTTATAAACTATTTGCTTCAGACAATTCAATTTGCCGCAAATGTGCCTACATTTTACCATTTTCAGCCATTTTACTTTAGTTTTATATTTCGGCTACCACTAACAACTATATAGTCTATTTGATTTATGGATTTATTCAATGCCAACATGAAAATGCATTTGCCAACACGAATTGAGCCAAATTGCATTTCCATTCGTAGACCAGAGCGGTCATTGAGCTTCAAGTGTTTAAAAAAAAAAAAAAAGGCCAAAACGACAACTAAAACCGAAATCCACTTCAGACGCGACTGCGTGTTTTTTTTTTGTGCAGATTTGCAGTTAATGGAAGTCAACTTCAGCTCTTGGACGCTCCCCACTGGCGCCAACATATTTCGCTGTCGCATTAAAATTATGAGCGCTGGCCTATGAAAATTTTTGCATAAATCGTTGAGAATAAACAGCGAAAGAAAGTGGAAAGCCTAAGGAGAGGTGAAGAATTTATGTGTACGTGTAGGAAATTCCTTAATTTGTGAAGAGAAAAGATTGTTTGTGTTTACCTGGCGGCTTTTCTTTTCGGTGTTGTTTTTGGCTTTTTTTTGTGGACAGTTGACAAACAAATTTTCCTGTCACGTGACGGCAGCTGAAATAGCTTAGAATTTACGTAGCGCACAAGATTTGATTATATAATTTTTTTCAGTTTGGTTAATATGCAATTGGATGGATCATGGGAAAATCTGGTGGGGCTGGAAACGGCTTCTACAGATCATTTAACACAGCTGCCATAAATAATTTGTCGACTTGGCGAGGTCCCCATGTTAATCAGCGCTGTCAACTGGAAAAGATACTGCAACTCTGGCAGTTGCATATGGCAAATTGCTGGGGACGTGTATCTTCTTCACCATCGGGGTCTACGGAAAAAAATATGTCACGCATTCTTCTTTTTTTTCTTCTTTATTTTTAATTAATTTATGCAGTTTGGGGCAGCAAGATTTTCCAGTGCAGATTAAAGCTTGTGCGCGGCATTTAATAAATTACTGTTAAATTATAGAAAAAAGAGCGGCAAAAAAACAACGCACACACACAAACAAATTCTGAAAACGAAGTATGCTAAGATTTATGGCAGAGACCCGGAAAGAAGAAAACGTTGCAAATAAGAATTTGTAAGGGGAAAAGATCTTAGAGAAAGACCGAGTATGGGAGATGCTCGTAATTAATATCGATGAGCATTATCAAATCTTAAGGAAAGGGTAGGCATATGACATTTGAAAGGGAAGTTTAGCTGTAGCAAACATTTTAAATTATCACTAAAGCATTCGAAAATTGAGCTCAGTAAATGTGAACAAGAATATAAATTAAGCTTTAAGCATTTTTGCTTGTAATCAATTTTTGTTTGGTTTTTGTACGATTAACTTAACAAATAGTTAACTTGATTTTTGACTTCAGGGTTTGTCCTGAAAGTAATAGGAGTAAGTCGACTTAAAAAAATTTATTGAGCCAATCGTTACAATTCTTTTTTAAAACTTTCAAAATAGGCTCCTTCTTCGTCGATGCAGCGTTGCCAGCGCGATATTCAAGCTGTTGATGTCACGGAAGGCATTCTCAGGAATAGCCTTGAGAGCCGCGGTGCATGCTCTTGGATCCTCTTCGTCTCAAAATCTTGGTGCTCGGAGACAACTGACCAGCCGCTTGTTCGTTAGCTAGGAACACGTTGCCACTTGAGATAAAAAAATGCACCAAAAAAGTTAAAAAAAGCACCATTTTTATAAAAAAAGAGCCAAAAATTTTTTTTTCTTACTCTTTCATGTTATGTTTTCAATATATCTCTTTGATAATAACGTAAAATAGCGCAACCTTCTGATTTCTCATAAAATGCTTTTTTCAGACTCACTTTTTGTTTTCCACCTAAGAACTTAGTCGTTTTTGGTCTCAGAGTCTGTGTAAGAAGACTTAGTGCAAGTTTTTGTTTTTTTTTGTAAGAAACCTAGATGTATAGTCAACTTCTAAGGCATATGTTGTGCTGGTGCTTAAACTCTTTTTACTTACTTGTCCATTTTTTTTACAAATTAGCTAAACGTCACCGGCTTAAAACCATGCGTGAAATACAGTGTTCCTAGTATTAGCGATGGGGCGGTTTCCGATTATTTACAGAGTTGCATACCGTGTTTTCGATAGTTTTTCAGAGTTGAGAGGGAAAAATATCCAGATCTACATTAGGTGCTGAATAATGTTCCAACTTTTACGCTTAAGCCAATTATAAGCAAAAAGAGCCAAAAAGAGCCAAATCCAATAAAAAAGTGTCAGTGCACCAAGAGGAAAAAACACCAGTTTTGGTGCAAAAACACAAAATTTCCAACCTTTGTTAGAATCCAGACGGTGCGCGCACGCTCCGAAGTACAGTCACGGCCGGACAAGCCCTGTATATTTCATTTGACTTATTTTTAGAACTAAGCTTCATTATATGAACTATATTTCATTTGAACTAACAAACTCTAAGACCTAGTTCATTTCAAGCATTAGTTCATTTGAACTAAGTCAAAAGAAGCTGCACAACTCTCATTTTGACTACTCGGTTTAGTATTTATGAATATTTTATTAAAACAACGCGCAACTTCTATGGATAACTGTCAAAAGAGTACACTCAAAAAAACAAAAAGCAGAACGATTCGGTTAAAAAAAACGCTCTTGATTTTATCCTGTATAAAAATATAAAAACAAGTAAGAGTGTTGCGGTCGAGCCCCGACAGCAAAAATACCCTGTTCCTATAGCTTTGAACTCCTTTTATTTTAAAAATTATTTGAATAAATGGGGAGGCGCACTTGCATATCTTTGATGTTTTTGCTCGGATCATATAGTGGTATACAGAATAGACAGCTATTGGGCCTTACTGAATATATATTAAGTCACTAGGTTCAAGTATTTCCTTAGAAGAAGGAGGAGGAGGAATTTGCCAAATCCGGAGCAAACTTGATCTGGGTACAGTATACATTTACATACATGCTTAAATTTGTGGCTCCACCTTTATAGTCTGTAAGATCCACGCGTTTTCCCTTGGGGCCACCAGTCCCCAAGCGCATGGAGCTAAAACTGGAAGTGTGCTTTGGGACACGAACCTGACCAGAGGATTTCGGTACCACAGTCGCTCGGATCACAGGGACGGTTTCAACTCTCGCCCTGCGCAAGCCCTTATTAAAGGGAAGCCGACCGTGTTGTAATACTCCACTGTGAGTTGGCCAGCACGCTCACCTAACACTGTCTAAATTTTTCGGCTGGAATACCAGACAAAGAAGCCCGCGCGCCGCGCGGGCCCCCCCGGGGACGGGGTGGGCGCGGGGAGTCCGGGCCGCGGGGGCGTTAAACCGGCCCCATCCCCCGACCCCCCCCCCCCGGAATCCCTAACAGGTATAAAAATAAATGACCCATTTCAACTGAAATATTATTTTGTGTAGTTTGGAATGGTGATCTTAAAAATCGATTTTAAATTGAAATGAAAGTTCTTGATTTAAGTACGAAAATTCTTAATTTTTCTCTCTTTGCGATAGACAAAATTTGTGCAAATATTCACATAAGAATTTCTATTTACCTTTTTTTATGTGAGTGATTTTCTTTGATAAAAAGTGCACAGAATACCTTAATACCATAGAATATCTTAGGCCCTGTAATCAATGCCATTCAGCAGTAATCGCTAATCAGACTTATCTTCTGAATATGGCCACCTTCGGTAGGACTAACTTTAGTTATGGTACCATAGATTCAAATACTATTTTATATATTTCTTAACCATTCGGAAATTTATCAGAGTTTTAATTATATTTAATCAATTAGTGAGAGCATTCCCACTTCTATGTTTTCCCACTTCCCCATATACGAATTCTTCAAAGAAATCTCTTTCCATAGCGCACAACTGACCCATTAATCCAAAAATGTCAGCCAGCGGCGTTAATGATCGTATTGAAGATTTCAATTCGATTTTATCACGGAAGGCGCCCACGTTCGTGGTCGTTGCCGTCGTCTTGGCCCCCGTGGCCTGTTTTGGTGTCTCTTTAAGATTTTATATGCATTTATTTTCGGTGTACGCTTTGACCTTATAAATCACACCCGACACACTCACAGTAGAAGAATACACCAAAATGTGTAAGCCAAATGATGATGATATGGCGTCCGAAAATCCATAAACTTTTCTAAACATAAATTTTTGATTTACGCAATGACAAACACGTTAGGGGAGTTGGGGGGGCGCGAAAGCATTTTGTTGATTTATCTGACTAATTTCAACAGCCATCAAGTAATTTGGAACTTGTACAAATTGGAGATGACAGCAAATGAGGTACATATAAATGAATTTTTGGACTCTGATAATCGTGTAAAATGCATAAAAAACATTTTTATTGATCAATTATAATGGAGTGTGTTGTAAATTTGTCAGAAAATTGAAGTGAAGGGAGGGTAAGAGCTTAAAATTTTGGATGGGTTATATGGCAGATGGTAATTCAATTGAGAGAAAATAAGTTTCCAATTTCGGGAAAATGGGTCAAAACAATTTTGAAATGTACCTGTGGTTTTAGGTTGTGAAATGAAAAGAAATTAACGATATCAGGGCTGCAAAACTAATAACATTTTTCGTAGCGGTGACTCGCGGACTGGAACAGAAATTTGCCAATGGTTAATGTGAGGAATTTTGACGTTCGAGTTTTTCGGAATCAGATTTAGATTAGAACCATGGTTCTGCCTATAGTTTACCCAAATTCAATAAATAAGCTAATTTCAAAATAATATTCAGAATTTCTGTAGACAGAAAAACCTAGCTCAAAGTTCCTATCAACAGAGAATTCGTTCGGGGTGATAAGACAGTTAACAAAAATTGTTGGAACTGGCGTTGTCCGGGCTGTACGCAAGGGCGTAGCCAGCTGCCCATGCATCTTGAACTAATTATTTAAAGTTGAAAAATTTAATTAAAGAAATATTTAAGAAAAGTTAAGGCACAGCTGCCCCCATCTGTTCGGAAAGCTGGCTACGCCCTTGGATGTACGGCGGGTGGAGTAGGACTTCCCATCTTAGCGTTTCAAACATTCAAAAACATATCTTTGCTTCAATGCTCGGATCATACGTATCAATTGAGTGCGGCTGAGTTTCCCTGTGATGGTTTCACCAGGTTGTAGCAGCTCATAGTACACCCAGCACAATTGGTTTATGATTATTTGCGCTTGTAGCATGATTCCCGTAAGCTTTTTGCAGCATTCGTAAGCATTCTTGCAGCAGAAAAGTAAGCTTTCCCGCAAATTGTGGTTTTGTGGGCACAAAAGTGGAAATATTCGAAACGCACAAAACTATGTTGTTTACATTTTAGCGAAACGACACATACTGTGAAATGAAAGCCTAATGATGAGGGTTCAAAATTAAGTTGGTTTCAACATTGTTCCTTCAAAACTTTTTTGTTCAGGTGATAACAAAAATGCATTATACTTTGGTGACAATTTCGAGTCTTTGTCGCTCAATATTGAACAGATAACAGAACAATTTTTTGATTTCAGAAAATCTTTAATTTTATACCGGAGCAGTTCCAGGTCCAGCAATTTTCTCAACTTTGGTTTGGGGTAGGTTCACAGTTTATAAAAGTCGGAATTCCGAGTTCAAACTGGTTGGATTCATAACCTATTTTTCCGCTTCCATAGCGGACACTAAGCAAAAGATTTCAAGTGGAATCAGTACTTGGTTTTGTTTATTGTTGTGGTGTAGCGTGAACGGAAAAATTCACAGAAAGAGAGGGAGCGTGTGATTTGCTGTATACATTCATGCTAGCAAACACAGACGCGAACACAACTGTGCTCTGTACAATTCAAAAAAATCCAACATATCACCTATATGGATGAGATGAATGCATCATATTAAAAATTACTAGCTGAACCCGCCGCGACTTTGTCCACGTCAAAGATTTTAAGAAATTGTGTTGTTTCCCGTCCATCCCGTCCCAAAGGACCCAACGAATTTTTCTAGGCGCTCGGAAATTCCGGAATTATATATTCGACTAGCGATTTTATATGAAGAATGTGAACTTCAGAGCTGCATCAGCACTTTTCAATTTTAATTCATTTTAAATAGTCTTTCCCGTTTTTTCCCCACCCTCTTTCACCATTCTTTTCCCACCCTCCGTTCCATCTTCCACCGCTCTTCACTCTTTCCGCTCCCTCCTCTTTTTAACACATTTAGCAGCTGTCATCTGTCTACACACATACCTATTTTGTGTGAGTGTGATCTAAGTTGTCGAATATCGATATCGAATAACTTTTTGACGATATTTTTAGAATACTTTTTTTTCGTTTTTGGACAAAAATGAAGGTTTCGAGGGCATTCTCTTGGATATTAGTAATGTCAGTAATACTAGTAATATCCAAGAGAATGCCTTCTAAAATCTCCTTTATTTGGCCGAATCTTATAAAAATACACACCAAAAATATATTCAACAAGTATTCGATATCGATATTTCGACATCCTTAGTGTGATCCCTCTCATGCTCACTCTCTCTCGCGCTCTTAGCAAAACAGCTTAGACCAAAATGTTATCTAAATTTCATCTTTTTTTTTAAATACGGTACATATTTTTTAAAGCAAATTAATTTAATTTATTTTATTAATTGGATGAGGTTATTCGCTGTTTGTTTTTATTTTGCATGTTGTATTTTAGGTAAAAGATGCACAAACTTTCCTCATCACTAGTTTTAAAAAATACAATTTTGTTTTTTTTTTTCAAATTGAAAAAAGTGATTTTTTGACATTTCGAAAATTTGTGGGGTTTGAGCCACCCATCTAAAAGTTCCAAATTCGTGTTTTTAAGCCAATATTCTATATTAAAGGTTTTTCCATTCTGATAGAAATTCAATGAGAGTGAAAATGATTGCGGATCAGGCTTGTTTTCTTTTTATACGAGCACTTTTCTTGTATTCTCTTGAGTCAAAACACACTTTTTCAAGTGCTCTCACTTTCTTTACCACCTAAGTTAACCATTTAATAAAAGACCCGTCTCACAAACCCCGCGTTCACCTTCCATTCTCCCCTACACGCACACAGAGAGTCGTTCACTATCTCACTCTCTCTCGCACTTAGCATGTCATATGCTCCATACAAACTTTTCTTTGGCTTTTTGACCCATTTTGCGGACAAATTTTCAAATTTTCTTTCCTAGTGCGCGCCTGCATAACTAAACGAAGGTCTATGCCAAATCTTAAATCTGTAGGATAAGCAGTTTTGGCTGTGGGTTGATAATATGTCAGTATGTCGGTCTGTCAGTCAGTCGGATCTACAGATATATAAGTATAGATAATAGATTTTTTCATTTAGGTGTCAAAAAGTGTTAAGTAAGTAATAGATGCACTCAAAAGGGGTTAGTCTAAGAAAATTTTCCACATACGTAATTTTACATTCATTGCACTAAGAGCCTAAAAGTATGCCACAGTTTGTTCTGAGTGCTGTAGTTCAACAATAATTTAGTCTAAGAAATTTATAAAATTTTACACTTTGATTTTTCTAACTTTAAAGCAATTGTGGCTTACGCTCGTCCATTGTCCATGTGTTCCACTGTGCTTTGCAAACTTCTATCCCAAATGGGTTGTAAATTGTATGTTGTTTTGATCTTCTCGGAAACACATATCTCCTTTGCAAAACATTCTCACGAAAAAACTCGTTAAGTCCGCCCGCTCTACCTAATTCCATATTTAAGCTACACAAAAACATTTCCTTACACAAACAATTATAAAATTTAATCTAATTAAATATAAATAAAATTCCTTGGAATATCTCTCAAAGCATTCTTCAGAATATGTACCACGTATTTGTTCAAGTGAACTTGTGGAATTGCACTGGGGACATTTATGGATTTATAACCCTAGAGAATTGGCAAAATGATATTACAATCTAATCTTATCAGAAACTAGAGCTTATTAGACGCGTTTTGAACATTTTTGTGTATTTATTTGTATGAGACTTCTCGCCTTGATTGCGTTGCCAAGCCGTTTGCAAAAATAAAAATGAAAAAAAATATAAAGTATTGTCAACAGTTAGCCACGTGATAAGATAAACCACAAAATATAAACAATCCAACCATTCCAGATAGCATATGAGTTCTTTGGAAGGTTTTTGCAACTGAGTTGTGCAATCAGGTAAAAATAGCTTGTCCTTTAACGCCAGCGAGTATATAAATAAAATTCCATGTTTATCAAATGCGTATATAAATATTTATGTCTATTTTTTTGACTAATATCCAAAAAAATACAATATAAACAAATCAATCATAAATTTGGGGGAAATCTCTGACGTATGTGCAAGATGGACACGTGAAACCTAGCTGACTGATGTGTTTGATAATGATGAGGCTGCGTTATATGTTTTGCCCTCAACAGCCTTGAGTTCATTAATAATGTTCCACAAGTGTTGACATCCCCCCCAAAAAAAAGGTGAAGCAATTTTTTCTGCTGACGAAATGTGTGAACCGGCACCGTTGAGTCTATAAGAAAGAAAACTAAAATATAACAAACAACATTTACTCAGTCAAGTTTAACATGACTGATAAAAGTTGATAAGGTTAAACAATATGAAATCATTCATTACCTGTGTTAGTCATGGAATTTCCGTCCATTAAATGTTTAGGGAGAGGAAGAACTCTTTGACGTCAATTCCTTTCCAAATCGTAATCGCTTTTGCATTTCATATAAAGCAAGTGAAGATTTGCGGAGTATTACCAATGCAAATCATTGTCTTAGGTCGTTGATCTAGAGCTTCAAATGGGAGCAAGTGTTTATTGACATTTCTATTTTAAGAATTTATTTATTTTAAAATATTTAACTGTGTGGTGAATCAATGCAGTACCTGTGGTAAGTATTAAAAGATAAATTGATGCAAAGACATATACTGCAGAAGATTCAAGATATACTACTTTTCATTTTTTGGTTAATAAAATGTCGCAAAAGAGCGCTGCAACAACAAGTTTTCTGTCTTCAATTTTCTACTTGCTTTTACCAGAAGGAACAAAATTGCATTAACTCATTCAGTACGAACAATTTTTTCGTTGCTCTTTTAGGCTCTGGTTTATCATCAGGAGGTAGGGAAGCAGGCTGCATACAAACTTCCAAGCTGACGGCACTTGAGCTAAGTCTCTGCAGGAAGGGGCGAGAAGAGTTTGGTCTAATCTTCAAAGAGAGGATTTAGGCTTCAAACCCAGTTCAAGGTCCTTAATAATAAGAAGGTCCCTGGCAAGTAAGGTCTTGAAAATGGGATTTAAGGTGATTTTTGACGCGGAATTGCAAGGGGGACATTTTATGCGCGTAAAACCTATATCGTTTTGGTTCTGGGAAGAACCCTTCTAATCAATTTTTTCTCTTTCAATTTTAGAATAGGTGCCTTCTATACCGAATCCTGGCACTGAAAAAGTTTTGTGGTAGTAAACTATCTCTTTAATTTCGCGTTTGGGATCACGCTTCGTCAAACGGGATTCATTAGCATCTAAATAGGGTGACAAAGTTAGTCCGCATGGGATTCCTGGACATTCGATACACTCAGAAAAAAATCCGTTCTAAATGTACCAAAGATTTTAGGTTTCTCAATAGTAAGGATAAGTCCGTTTTTTTTTTTACCGAGGACGACGGTCTAATAATAGTACGCATTTTTTGAGACCGATTTTCTTTGTTTTAAAACTCTCCGTTCTTAGTTTTGTAACGGAAGAAGACCGTTTTGGGCTCAATAATAGAACACTTTGTTCCCAATCCTAGAACACTTCTAAGAACTCTCCGTTCTTGCTGTTGGAACGGATGAAGACCGATCTGGTTAATATCTCAGAACATTTCCGGCTCAATAATGGAACGTTTTGTTCTTAATCCCAGAACACTACAAGAACATTTTGGGATAAATTTATGAACGATTCGGGTTCACTTTTAGAACGCTTTTAAGCACATTCCGTTCTCATTTTTTGAACCTTTTTATACCAGTTTAAGAACGCTTTTGGATCATTTCAAGAACAGTATTTGAGAACAGAATGGTCCGATTTTGAGAATGAATAAAGTCACTATTTAATTCTAAAGTACATTTTCCCATTATTCATAGGATAAACATGAAAAGGATAGCTTACAAATTCATCAAATGTTTTTATATAAAGACTATCATATGGTTGGCCAACTTCGTACGCTTGCAAGTGATGATCAAAACCTCTTAACAACAATTTGGTAGCAAAGATACATATACATTATCATTTTGAATTAAAAAACTCTTAATTTTGTATAACTCAATAGTTCTTAGATTTGAAGCTAGATAATAGTTAGTCTTATATCTAGTTCCTTTAAAAAATATTTCCTCACAAAGTTCACAACTCTCGAAATTAATGTCATGGATTTTGTTAATTTTATTAAAATATATTTCTTTGTTCAAATTGACAACCTGTGAAGACTCATAATATAATGCCGGCTCAAACCCATTTTTATGATTCAATAAAAAACTGGAAAATTGTAGGCCAGCCTTTATAGCTATAGACCAGAATGGATTTACTCGAGACATGGTGTTATTGAAATACATTTTGGCAATTCTGTGCTTTCCTTCAAAGCGCATACTCCATAAGTACTTCAGAGGGCCACATTTTCTAATTGCCTTTGCATATTGCACTAGAACATGATGCTTAGGTTTTAAAGAGCCGTATAATTCAGAATACTTTTTATGGTGTTCTTCAACAAGAACCTCTAACTGATTCAAATTGTTTTCAAAGTGAGATTTTGAGATAATATCTCAAAAGTGACTGCTCTGTAAGATCCTACAGTCTTTTAAAAAGATTTTCCAGATGTTCAACAACCGGTTTTAAAGGACCGGATCATAGCCCAACCCTTCTAAATTTATGATCCGTTGGGTTCCGGAAACATAAATTTTTCGTTCTTTCTTTAAATAAATTATCAGTCCTGTTTCCGTTTTTTTAAATCATCATGATAGAAATGTCAAACGAATTAAGATTGCATAAGAAAAATTTTGAATCAGAAGGTTTGGTCATTTGAAGAATCGGTCCTTATACTTCACGACGGATTCGAACCTCGGAACCGAATTGCGTCCCATAGGATAGGAACTCATAATTTGGGGAAAAGAGAGACGGCATCGCATCAAACCATAAAGAGAGAGAGAGATAGGAGAAAACACGTGTGTTCGGCTTTTTGTTCCCTCAAGGGGCATTTGTTCGTTTGCTTGTTGCTCATTTTGAAATGTCAAACACGCGGTCGTAGTTTTGCCATGGAGCAATAAGAATTAGATAGAAAATTTGCGCTGTCTCTCAATTTTGCTGGTGCTAAACGATAGTGCCCAAAAAGATACTTTATAATGCCAGTAGCAAATCAATGGGGTTAGAGCGAGACGACCATATTCCCAAATGTATCCAGAGAGCGTTAGTGAGAGCGAACAGCTGACTTATTTCTGACAGAAGCGGTGTCGACTGAGTAAATCTCTCTAATACTCTTTGCTCCTTGGTTTATCTTTACTTCGTGTTTCGCTGCTACGCACCCAAGCGCTATGCTTGATTGTGTGAGTTTAGGCACCACTGCTGTAGAGCATGTTTTTTCAAGAAGAGCGAGCTCAAAGAGTGAGATTGGTGTGCGAAAACAAGCTGACGGAAACCAGTTCCGACCTGCTACTTCGACAATTGGCCATCAACTAAAAAGCTATTTGCTCTTTTGGCACAAGCTTCGACATGCGTTTGGCTCGTGTCGGTGTGAATAGCGAAATGTGTTCGCCACCTGCCGACCAGGCGTGTGCCTCGCCGGGCTGCAAAGGACTGTGTCTTCCTACCTAGAACTTCAAGCTCTAAATTTCAAGTAATTATTACAGAAACTACACGTTCATTTCCGATTAATCGAATTGTAGTAGTTGTGATTTCTGAAACGTTAAAGAATTCGGTCAAATCTTTTGCCTTCCAGGATCAAAAGGTAATTGTGATTTTGAGATTAAATGTCGATAACACAGTCGCTTTTTGAGCGGAACATTTAACAATCCGTTCGATGATTTGATCGAAATCGAAAACGGGAACAGGCCTGTATATTATTTTTGTTAATACAAATTTCAACCACTTCCCAACTATTAAGAAAATAAGTACCAAATATTTAACGAATGGTCGCAGTGTATTTAAGAACACGGCTTATAGAGTTACAGATCGAGCTGATTCCTTAATTTTTCCTAGACTCTTAATCTACACAAAAATTCGCATAAAAGTAAATCGAGCAGAAACTAGACTTTGTTGAAAAAAATAAGAATTTAATTAAAATCTTTTGTTCTGGCACTACCATAGCTGACTCATAGTCTAAACATAGCATCTTTAATTATGCTTTTCTATGCCTAACCCTGACCAAATGCATTTTGCCTTCCAAACACTTTATGAGTTTGATGACTCTTGCAATTTAAAGGCCTGAAACCAATTTCTGGTCTGATGACATGAAGATTTTTTCTTTCCTCCTTTTCTTTTGTTTTATAACTGCAATCAACGCCTCAGGAAAAATCTTCCGCAAACCGTACAACCGAGGAATGCGAGTATATGATGCATTTCCATTGGGCATGCAGAAAAGAATCTCAGACTCTAGGCATTCCAAGAAACACTTGACTTGGTGCCGAGCATCCAAAAAAAAAAAAGAAGAAAAAACTCATTGTCCGTGGTAAACACTTCAGTCATAAAAACTGTTTATTTTTGCCAGAGTAGAGAGGGAATTGGGTTAAATTTTTAATGCAGTTTCAGCGGAAAGTACAAACAAAAAGAGAAGACCACATAAGGTTGCAATGTGTTTCATTCATAGGATTGGCGCTGGGCTTGGACTGTGGTCAGTCTGTTTCATCAATGGTAGTTTTATGACTTGGGTTTGGTGACTGAGAGGCAGATTCGATTACAAAACGACGACGACGACGACAATACTTGCGGTAATTGGAAGGCAAGAAACTCGGCGGGAGGCCCTTCAAGAGATACAAAGAATAAACATTCTTGAGCTACTGTTACGCGACACACCACGAAGAAGACAACTTCATCAAAACGCAGGCGTTGGGTTTCATCATTACCAAAAAAAAACGACAATCGAAAGTTGTTTTTTTTTGGTGTTGCTGTTTGCAATTGAAATTCTTGAGAAAGTGTTGCAAGCTTGTTGCTTGCTCTCTTGCTCAAGCACTTCAAGTGACAACAACACAATGCAGATACTCACACTAAGTACAGATACAGATACCAGATACAACAACTCACTTCCCTTTTACTTCTCTTTAGCTTCCATTCGCGTTTATCAATTGTGCGTGGCGTCTGACACTTTTTGGCGCGTAATTGCAATCAATGCACTTTTTGTCTTGTCTCCTCTGGACTGCCATTCCGAAGTGAGAGACAGACCCAAGATTGCCAGTTGCAATTATTGCAGAGATTTTTGTGGCGCAGCTGCTTTGCGTGTGGTGTTTGCCCAGCACTTGATGGAGGCTGTGTGCAAGCGCAGTGACTCAGCGGATGATCAAGAAGAGAGCAACTCCATGTGGAGGAAGTTCTAATTGCCTGGGAAATAGCAACCAAAGCAAAATTGAATTTATTTTAAAAAAGAGTTAAGTTGCGTTGGCAGATGATTGGAACGTTTAGAAAATGTTGTGATTCATCGACTTTTACAGGGCGATTACTTTTGAGATCTTCCGCTTACACCTAGATAAAATAAGGTAATTGATAAAAATTGGTTTGCAGTGTGAGAGGAAATTTTTATTAAGGTAAAGATTAACAAGAATTGAATTCGATCTAAGCAAAGAACGCAAGGCAATTGCTCGTTCATTTTGATTTAAAAGTGCAAGGGGATTTCGCTTCAAGAAGTCCAAAAAAAGCCTTTAGGGGTTTAGTCGTATTCGCTAGTTGTCTGTCTAACAAAAAGCCACACCTCCCCATCGCTTTGTTAGTTTTTTCTGAGAATATTGTGAAAAATGTTTACAGTTAGTTTTTTTTTTTGAGTAAAAATTTCTATGTGCGAAAAATTGGGTCAAAAAATATGAATAAACAAAACTACTCTTGAACTTTGATTTTTAACATCTTCAACATCGGCAGCGGCCGAACATAAAAATCAACGAAACGGAAGCTTTTGAAAGCTCTCTGCTTGTTGTCTGTATATGCATGCCAAAGCCAGCTAATCCCCAGCCAGCAATTTAGCAAGCGCTTTGCAAACCAAGCTTAAAGTAAGATTGCTTTTGCAAGCGTTGTCGTATGGCAGCCTACGACATTTACAAAACACTTGCTATGGTAAGCGACTTAAGCATGCCGATTCGGCGACCGAGAGAAATTTTTCACATTCTCTCTCTTTAGAGCAGCGATGGCTAGCGATTGAGCTTGAGGTGTTAAGAGGTATTAGTGTGCGAAAATAAAGCTCCCCGTGAATCTGCTTCGACCTAATGCTCGAACTCTGTCTGAGCGGACCCTTTCTGCTCTTTTGGTCTCAGCTTCGGCAAGCGCTCGGGTTGTGTACACGTGAATGTGAAATGTTTTCGGCCCCGAAGCCACCAAGGGCCATCGCTGTTTTAGAGCTACGCTGCTGCAGCTGGCAAGGCAGACAAAAAAGAGGTAACCTTGAGCAAAGGCAAAGAAAAAAGTGTGTATCTCATTCTCGTTGTCTTTCTTAAAGAGCGAACAAGTAAAAATTTTTCTTTAAAAAACTGAAGTGGGCTTAAATTATCGTAATTAATGTCAGAGCAATAATATTAGGGAAAAAATTAAAGATTGCAGATTGTAACACGAGTGCAAATTTAATGTGGACAAGTCATACATTCGAGCCTTCACTGACGCCACTACCATTCGTCATAAATAACAATGCTTACATGCAGTCAACAATTTACATTAATATTTAAATTCTATTACAGAGACTTTCACTCTCTTCTTAAAGAGGGAAGAGGACTTTGTATTTCCCCTAAAAGCCGGGTATCCAGCACTGGAATCTCAAAATTCCTGTCAAACTTCATACAAAAAAACTGTGGCAGGAATTTTTAGTTTTGCTTTTCGTTGGCGTGTATCCAGCAACATGAACGTAATCCACAGTTTCTTATCTTTTAAAGATATTGGCAACATCGATTTGGATGTGGGTTTTTGTGATCAGCGAAAATTTTGGGGGAATGCTTTTATATTTTGTTTGTTATGAGCTTTCATTTGGCTGGGGAACCATCAGTGCTAGATTGGTAGGGGGATGGTTTTCAAAAGCACCCTTATGCCAAATTGATGAGGCCGCCAGATGAATGCTTTTCATAGACAAAAGTTCGGAGAGATGTCATCCGTTAAGATGCATTTTTAATCTGTGTGTCGCCAGATTATTGGCAAATCTGTACCTGCATACCTTTGTGTGCATATTAATTTGGACGCATAATGGCGAAGCGTACACACCGCGGTATGGAGTTGTATACCTCACATAACAGGGGCCCCACATAGATGACTATAGTTTTTTTGAAGGCAGTGGATCATGCCGTATCCCATAACGGGATCGCCGGATCCACCGCTACGAGGCTTAAGAAGCCAATGGAGCTCTAATGCCATTAGCTGCAACCGTAGCCACTGCCCGACTCACATAGACGTTCCTAGTCAAGCTTCGCGACGCGTCGGTTCAAGACACGTGTAATGGACTCATATAACATGTCAAATGAATTTCCAAAGTCAAAAACAATTTTGAATTCAAATGCAACGCCCCTTTCATATGATCAGAGCTTGTCATAGCAGTCAGCTTTTAATCAGTGCATGTAACTGTACTTGATCTGGCAACGCGAACATTACGCATTTTCGGCTGTGAAGTTATTCAAAGTTGCTGCTCTTAGGAAAGAAAAAAAGAAAGGAAACGAGAAAAGGAGCTGCATGAAGTCGGAGGTAGAGAAAAATCGTTCTTTCTCCTCGTGGTCTTCAAAGTGTCCGGTTGGGCAGAATCATATCATCCCTCTATTAGCTGCCACAACGATAGAGATATTATGCCGGTGTGTGTGTGTGTGCGTGTGCATTTTTTGCAGTTTAACAAATATTGCGAATTGTTCCATTTAATTGGAAAGGAAAAAGAACGCAACCTGTGAGTATTAGGTGTTCTTAATTTGATCAGAACGTGCTGAAAATTGGTGTTCCCTATATAGCCAGCTGCACATAACCCCCAAAGAGACGTTCGCGTGTCGGCCACATGCGCAGGCCAAGATTTTCATACACCCTAAGGAAGAAGCTCGGCTTAGCATCTCCACATCGGAGATCTACATACATCTGTCAGAATCGAATCCTCCTTTCGATAAAGGAGCCATAGTTGATTACACCGTTTCCAAGGTTACATCTGGACAAAGTCGGTCATCGCAAGTGACGCGTGTGTTCCCGAGGCTTGCCATTTAGCAAGTCGTCCAATTTCTGGAGCTTGTGCCCCCTTAGGAATACACAAATTTTCGCCCCGAACTCGAGGGACCTGCTTTTCAACGTGGAGTGAATCCAGATCTCCCGTACCTGGATGGACTTCTACCCTTACGAGTAGTCACTGGAGACCCTAACCTAAATCAGCCACCCAAATGGTGTTCGTTTTTTTGAGTTTAGCCAAGAGAAGATTACCCTTTGTTGTTGAATCAAACATTATGTTAACGTATGCCTTACAATACTTATGTACACTATAGCCCGCAGGGTACGCCTGTTCAACAAAAAAGGATATTCTTGCTAATGGTCGTAGGCAATTATCTTAAAGTGAAACATGTTCTAATTTATGGAAATTTTACAGAGTTGACATGATCTTGTTGGAGTATTGCTTTATGGGCTCCATAATTGCGTATTTAAGCACCATCTAATCATATTTAACAGCTTGTCAATACAAGGAAAGATCTTTCTGCGTGGGATAAAAAAGTCATTTGGGTAAGTGTCTATTTAGAAATATTATTGCTGGTGTTGTTTAAAAACAGCGTGAGATAAAAAGCATTTATGCATAAATTAATTATTAAAAATTATGATGGGTATTCATCCCCTGTTTCACTTTAAATTGTTTCGCCATTGTGCAAAAGATCACATATAAAAGGTAAAGAGGTCTTGCATAGTGGGTCCACAACTGTCAACTCAAGCGAAGGCCATGGTCGGGTGGGTTAAGAAAAAAGGTGGCAATTAACATCTCAGCTACCACCACATTGTTTTTGACGGACATATCAAAATGTAGTTGTAGAATTTGGACCTGTATTTTGTTTTGAGTTTTTGTTCGTGCGCTCAGGGCGTACAATTGTGCACTTCGTAGGGACTCTATAATAATATTATTCGTAGTGTAGGATGTTGGCAGCAGCATAACCGAAAGAGCTTAGTCTTAAAGGGTCCCGCTGTCGCTGTTCGACCAATATCTCCCAATTGTAGTTGCAAAATTCCACCGTTGCAGAAAGCATGTTCGTAAAGAGTGCTTCTAAGACTTACCCCTGCAACACGCTTCAGAATTGTTGGCGCCCAAACCCGTGGGGCAGGCAGAAGTTTATAGAATTTTTGTCTCGCAACCAGGAAACAGGTTAAGAGGATACAGAATCTTAACAATCACCACTGTGAAGCAGTATTGAGGACGAAATAGAAATTTACACACCTGTAAAATTTTGGGGCAAGCTACAGAACTTTTGACCCCAACGTAAAGTACTGATATCACTCAAACTGAAGAACAAAAGATAAACTGTATTCACCTTTCCTGTCCATGTTTGATGTTCTGGACAAGTTGATTTATTTTTTAGCTGCCAGTTCAGTTGATCCTGCTATCTAATTGGACACAAGTCATGTTGATTTTGCTCATTAGATAGTATTCCATTCCGATGTGATGTTGCTAAAAGTTGTTTGGTTGAGTTACCTTTTCTATTTGGAATTCAAGCTAGATAGCTCAAGCTATTTGCTTTGACCGTAGAATTAAATAGTTCATTGGTTGTGAAATCTCTTTGCACAAACTTGCAGAGAAGATCATATAATCACACACTGCACATCAATCGTGAATTTGCTCGTTTGTTTTCAATGTAAATTGAAGGTCTGTTAGTCGTGGATGTATAAAGAAGGGAATGTTTGTTGTTTGGCTCTGGAATTCGAGTATTTGAGTAATTGAATATTTTCGACCGAGTTTTTAAAATCAAATTAGTACCTGAATTTTTGCACTCTAACTGAAAGACATACTGATTTCATTTTTCATTATGGTTTCGTTAAAGTTTTTATAATTTAGATTTGAGTTAGAATTATTTTTGCTGGAAATACGTATGCAGGCGTAAAGTAAACTCCGTCCGTTTAAATTAGTTCAAAGTTTAAATAAAACAAACCCTGTATCAGCTGGAGACCGTATTTAGTTTCAATAGCCCTGTTTTAGTTCCAGTCGTCAAGAAGAAAATGTAGGTATACATAAAGACCCTATTTCCTTTTTATTGTCCCAAATGTCGTTAGGAATTGAATGATTAATACGCCATTACAACATAGTTTTGAAAATCAAAATACTACTCGTGATAGTCACGAAAATATTTGTTTGATCTGCAAGGAGTGTATGACGAATACGCAAACTTGTTCGATTACCCCTGTAAAACGATGGTGTTTCATCGCACCTGTATAGAAAACAGATTAAAGTCGCAGATTGAGGCTCTATCTGTAGTACTAATGTTCTAGAGAAAGATTTGAGAGTGGTGATTGGGAATTGTTTTCCAAAACCAAAGCCAATAGCACCTCAGTATAATCCAGTCGTCACACGCTCAGTGGCACGAGTGATTAAATATGAATTTAGAAGGAGATGTAGTTTCAGGAGACGTGGCTAGTGGTGCCAATCTTTTATCTTTAGAAGAGAGCTAATAGCACGAATGGACCCGCCAACGAGGAAGGTGGAGGCCTTTTAGTTAGATTGCGAGGTAGGAGGTAGGAGGAAGAGGTAGAGCAGAGGTAGATTCCTCGAATAATTCTATTATGAATGACCTTGTTATACCACAAATTGAATCAAATAGTTCAGTAAGCAGTGGCCAGAGCACTATCGTCTTTAAATCTGAACGCGCCACATCAACAAAACCATTATTCAGCTGAATTGCCATTAGAGTCAGGCAGTCATGCCAATATATCGGCATCATCAGCATTTCAACCTCGAAAAATTGCTGACATTATTCAAAAATGGGGAATTCTTTTTGATGGTTCCCGAATGGATTACCTATAAAGAGTTCTTGTACAGAGTTGAAGCTTTAACTCGGAAAAGCTTAGATAATGATTTAGAAGGATTGAACTAGAATATTCATTGTTTAATGACAGGTAAAGCAAAAGACTGGTATTGGCGATTCCATAAAGAAGCCATAAAAACCATAAATGGGAGAACTGCAGATACATTCGTATGCAGTATAAAGACAGCCGTTCCAACAACGAACTACGTGAACAAATTCGGGGCTCGGAACAAAAAACCAGGTGAATCTTTTGAGTCATACTTTGATGCTATTTGTCTGTTGACGGATAGATTGTCTGTGAGGATAGAAGAGAGAGAAACCAATAGAAATAGTTCAAGGGAAATTTGTTACCAGATATTAAAGATAGATTGTTATTTGAAGATATTTTCTCGATTTCGCATTTGCGACGTCTTGTACAAAAAGAGAAAATTTTCTGCAGGAGGTTGGCAGACTCAAGATCGTTGCTCTGCGAAAGGTAGAGATCCGGGATCACTGAGAGTCTATGGCGTAGAAATGAGAGCTGTGAGGAAATTAAGCCGCCAGTAGACGACGAAATTGCAGCGGTGCAAAAGCTTCATGCTAAAGTATTAGCGGAATTGCGATAATGCTGGACATGTCTGGGAAAACTGTCTTCTCTGAGAGACGAATATTTTGTTACGGATGTGGCGTTCCGAACGTATATAAACCGCAATGCCAGAATTGTATTCGCAGGTCGGAAAACCGTCAGAAAGGGGCATCCAACCAGTCCTGTCAGATGTCCCAGAACTAAGCAATCAATCAATTTCGAAAATAGAAGATGGAAGTAGTAATTCTGGCAGGAAAACGTTCCTGCCAAAACATTATCTCACCCTCTAGAAGAAAAAGGAGGCTGAAAATCAAACTGGTCAGGAGAAATTTCTTAACCTATCCGAAAGGTTAACAAGGTATATGGAAGCCAGAAATAGAATTTTTTCGAAGAGAATTTTAAGAATAAAACGAAATACGCAACGAATGCGAAATTTTTTTCGAAAATGGAGAAT
>JAEIFU010002341.1:0-45692 GCA_018904235.1 Lordiphosa stackelbergi
AACCGATAAACTAGATGCGTAACAGGCTTAGGATCAGCATTATGCTCTAATATCACTTCGTTCGGGATTACAACCGGGTTCCAGCCCTGATTTGAAACAAGTTTTATATTCTTCACTATTAAATATTATTTCGAAAGTATAGACTACGCAGATATAGCAATTGGTTCCCCTTTTTGACTTTTCGCATCAAAAGAAGCACAGAAGAATCTTTCCTTCAGATCAGCTCAAAACTGAGACTAGCTAGTTTTTGTTAAACGCTAATACGTTTTATGCCTTAGGTTCGACTAGGAGTCCCAAACAACCCAGAGGTTCTGACTCTAAAGCTGTTTGCAGACCACAATTTAAGTGTTTTTGTAGTCTTAACTTATTGAAAAGTATTTTTTTTTAAGGGGAAATTTTTTTTTTAGGAGGTCCCCAGCAAATTGACAACTTACCACAGGATCTGTACTTCGTGTTATTGAGCAGGAGTACGTGTCGTATGATTAATTTCTACGAAACTATTTTTTATAAAAACCGAATAATTTTTAAACAAAACAAAACCTTTTGCCTCTTAAAGCCAAAACGACTTATGAGGTGTTCCCCGGAACTACAGACTGAAGATTAAGCTTAAAGACTTTAGTTTTATAAAGAGCATTTACGTTTCGGATTGTCGTTTGCTTGGCTCCAAAGGCGCCTCTGCAATTAGCATTAGAGAGCTTTATTCAGCGAGCTTTGAACTGAGAGCTCTCGACTGTGATGCTCTCAAGGCGCAGCTGTGGCTGCTGCTGCTGAGCGAAAGCAAGAACAGGTCCGATTCCGATCGGCTGGTGGCAAGTGCGAAATCGAAGCCTCAGTACTGCACGACGCGTACGCGTAGAAGCAACAGGGCAAAAAGCAGTGATCCGTTAGCTACGTTGTTCAAAAGTTGGGAACGAGATCGAATAAAAACTAACACAAACGAAATCAAACCCGCGCATCGTTAGCAATTTTCTTTTTCCGCTGAAGCTTTGGAGTTTTGGAAAAGTGCACAGTGAGTGAGAGAGGTGGAGGTGCTAGTGTGCGTGTGTATCTATTGAACTGGCAGACGAGCTTACACACATTAGAAACAAGTTTTCCCCTACGTGTCGCTAAAGTGAAATTTCAATTGCGTTCAATCAAAAACGAAGAATTGTATGTCTGTATGTACATTGTACAACTGTATATGTACATCCGCCAAAGAGGAGTCCCAAATGTATCTATCTGTAGACCAGATGATTCATGTACAACAAGGCGCACAAGTGAAAAACAGCGCAGTATTCAAATTGAAAGCCAAAAAGAACAGTGGCAGTGGATCTATTTTTAGAATTATTTGTTTTCATATATCGGACCCGGACTAAAAGGCAAGCGAAGGCGACGCGAGGTTGCCGCCGCCTTACAATTTCAATTTGAAAAATCCACAAATTAGCCAAGTTCAAATGGCTCACAAGCTGGTTGAACTGCGTGGGCAGGAGTGGGAGAAGCGTCACCATACACACATGCAAATTGGCAAATCAGAAGGAGAGATACACACAGACATTCCAACATACGTGCATATATGTATATACTTACTTATCGCCTACGTTTCAATTTGATTTTCGGAAATTTCAACAACCAGAACAGCAAAAACAACAACACCTTCGCTTTTTTTTGGCTATTTCAAACTTGTTGTTTATTTAATGTGTGTGTTGTTGTGTTTGCCTACGTATGTACGTGTATACACGCCATACTACTCTCGAGATCTCTTGATCGCGACCTGCCTGGCATTTGGCAAGTTACAATCTCTATCTCTCTCACATTTTTGCCCAGCCACGCCCCCGCCCCCAAGGCAGACAGGCAGCAACATGTTTTTGTCTATAATATGAGATCATATGCAAAAACACACGCTCTCCCAGCTACACAAACAAACATTCAAACGTACATACATACATATGGAGCTCTGTCCCCCAGACGCCAGAAACGTGCGCTATTGCTCTGATCAGGCGGCATTAATTAGATTTGGCCTTTTATTTATATTATGATATTTTATGTCTGAATCTTTTGTTGTTGCTGTTTTTTTTTTGCTTACGTGAGTTTCGTTGACCATCTGGCAAAGTTTTGGACCTAATATACTAGAACATTTGCATTTTTAAAAGCTAATACTGAACTTTTTGAATTACAAACATATCCAGTTAAGGGTACAAGCAAGGCGTAAAGTTGGACCAGAACTAACTTCTTTTATAAGAGGTTCGGTTTTTTGGTTTGTCGAAACGGATCATGATACTTTGAAATCAAAGACAATTAGACAGTTAGGAACACATTCCCATGTGTTCTACAAATCGCTTTCGGCCCAAAATCAACCCAAATATTAAATTTTTCGAAAGCAAGCTTACTTTGAAAATGAGTTTAGATTTTGGAATTACCCATGAATTTATGTTTAGAGTTTGGATTTACCTATGAAAATGAGTTAAAAGTTTGGAATTACCCAAGAATTGCGTCGTTTTTAGGTCGAAAGCGATTTGTAAATGGACCATTTATGATTAATTCGCTTTTTCAAAATTGGGGAGTTTTTTTTTAATGAATTCGGTAAAACATTTTCCTATGTTAACAATGCTTATCTATTCTTGTGACTAGCGCTATTCTCATAAAATCTATATTCGAGATATTTGACTCCAACAGTTCAGCTAAATTTTTCAGATCAGATCTTGATTCTAATTTTAAGGCCAGAGTTGTTAGATTGTTTATTTTTTAAGGATTTCCAAAAAATTAAATTTCACAAAAACTATAAGTGATATTAACAAGCGGTTTGAAATTTTTGTTGTTGTTCTTGCGGTTGTTGTTGTATTCTGGTTCAAAGTTAACCAAAAATTTAAAACATAGGCCCATGGTTGCAAAAATTTTTTGAGAACGGATTGTCTGAAAGTGAAAATGAAAACGAGGTTTTGTTAAGAAATGATGTAATTCTGGTGTGAACTAGGATATTTTGGATCGGTCAATAAATAGCGGAGTTATGGGGTTTCAAAGTCAAAATTTCGAAAATCGACTTTTTTTCCCACTCTATTGGTCCTAGCTCCGTTATTTTTTGACCGATCAAAAATATCCTAGTTCACACCAGAATGGTGGGTATTAGGAGTAATTTAAAAAAAAGAATTTGAAAATCGGTCAACAGTTACTCTTTAAATTTTTGCAACCATTTTGGAAAAAGTGGTTCTGAGATAATCGCATTTAAAGTTTCGACAACTGTTTTCGATGATATGAAAATTATTTTTGATAGATTTCAAACATTGATTTGATGTATTTGGGTGTTAGCTTTCACCGAAAAAAAAAGATTATCAAAATCGGTCAAATAGTTCTCAAGAAATTTGGGTCAAAGTGCGTCAAGAAATGGTAAAAAAAAAAATCTCCAAAAATTTCCAAGTAAAATTTTTTTCAAATTTTTTTTTTTTTTGAAAATAGCGATGATTTTGTAACTTCTTTTGAAGTTTTTTTAACTAAAAAAAGAAAAAACATGGAGTTTTTAAAAATACGAGGGTCGATGAGCAAATTTTTTTATATAAGAGGGCCGGAAAAAATATTGATTTTGTTTATTTTTGTAAAACATATTGTCGGATCTGCTTGAAAGTTTTAGAGGATGTTTATAAGACCCTAATAGAACGTTTAAGCAAATAAAAAAATTGAAAGAGTACCCAGCCAGACATTTGGAAGATCGTTTTAACTAAGAATCACCTTGATGTGTCTCTTTCGAGCCCTTTTGATGATTAAAAGAGATTCATTTCATGAGCGACTTAAGGGAAGACTCGAAAATGACTCATACGATGCTCTAATTTGATTTGTTAAGAACGACTCCAAAAACAATCGCAAATGACTCGAAAACAAGTCGAACTTAATCGAAACACGGAACAGGAAGAGCTCTTTTTGAAGAGTCATGTGGCTGACACTATTTTCCGACTTGAAAAGACTCGAATGTAATCAGAAATTTCATAAAATGTTGACTGGGTAACAAAACGTAAAGCAATCGAAAATTGATCCCGCGGGTCACTGAATAATGTTTGTTTTTGGTCTCGTGTCGAAACTGATAGGTAATACGACTCGAAAATGATTCGGAAGGGCGAGCCGTAAATGACTCCTTTAGAAGAGACATAAATGACTCTTTCCGGAAAGAGTCACAAACGACTCTTTCAGAGAAGTCGCGGCTAGGGTACCATTTTCTCCCGACGAAAGAGTCATTTCCGGATTGGAAAACGAGCGCACTTGTGACTAGTCAAGACTCGAAAATGATCAAAAATTTCTTAAAATGCTGGCTGGGTAATGAAAATTGATTCAAGCGTTTTTATATTCTTAATGATTAGAGAAAGTATATATACCACAGTGGATCCGTTGAAGTAAACTTCAAAATTTGGCGATGCAGCACTTAAACCTGAACTGTTCACTATCCCTATTAGTTTGCTGACATATTAGCAGAGAAGTTAGCTATTTCGGTCACTTTATTTGCCTGTGAGATCTTAGCGTTAGATCACAAAGATGCTAGCTATATTACAAGCAAATTGCTCTTATCTCTTCCATAATCACTTACTAAGTCTGGGTACTTGTTGACAATTCAAACAAAATACCTTGACCGGGCAAATGTTAATGGAAAAGTTATAGAAAATTGTTTTAAAACTGAACTTAATTATTGTAAATATTCAAATAATTGAGGTTTGCCAACTTGCCTATATTTGTCTGCTGACTGTAGTAACAAACTGACAGCAGCGTCCAGTTGAAGTTATCATCTCAGGTCTGATGACATCATCCACTGCGGGTCATCCTTGTGTTTGTGTCTGTGCTTGCATCATCTCGCACTGAAAAAATCTCATTCAATGGAATATCGCTCAAGGTTATCGCTAAATCAACTGAATGTTTTTATGCGTATGCGGGACCTGTTGTTCCGCACCAGACAAAAAAGGAGCTAAGGACACCAAATAAAAGTGAAAACCCGTTCTGGAATTGACTTGTTGTCCTCGTATGTGTGTGTGTGTTTGTGTGTCGTCTGTCAGTTTAACTGATGCCCACTTCAGAGATGACTTAAGCTACCAAAAATTCACACTTCAGAATGCCCAAATGCGACCATTTATGTACATCTGGCTATGGAGATTTAAGCGTGGGCGCAAAATGTTTCAAATTCTTAGGAACCTGCTGCTGGAGGCAGCAACTGACACCCACTTGAGTGATTAGTCAGTTACTCACACGTAATATTTAAATCTTTTCAGCAAACAAATAAAAATCAACTAATTGGAAATGCAGTACGCGAGCAGTTCGGAAAATTACTCATCCTCATTGCGAGATACCCCCTCGAAATGGGGCAGCAACGGAAGGGTAAGTGAATCGAACATGATCCACTCAATGGAAGTTGATTAACATTTCTTTTATCCTTGTAGAACGACAAGAATTATGCCTACAAGAAATCCTCCTATCAATACTCCAGCTCTGGGGATAACAATACGTCGTATCAAAGCAAATTACCGGATCAGAATATTGATCAGTTGGATGCTCTGCTGGAAGATTTAAAGCAGGAACGTCAAATTACACACAGGGAACGTGATCTGCTGCCCACCAGTGGTACTTCCTATAGAACACTGTGAGTTATTAATCCTTCCTCTTTCTCAAAAAGTAAAATAAACTTGTATTTTATCTCTTTCAATCGCAGGGAACGCACGGATCCCTCCACGGGTTCGGTGACCAAAACTACGCGTGTAATCAAGACCTCCAAACATACGGGTGGTCAACAACATCCTTTCCTGGATGAGGTGGAGACCTTTAATCCCCAGGACTACAGCACCCTACAGTCCAAGGCCAAGTATTCCAGCTTGAAGCGTGAGGAACCGCCTTACACTTTGGGTAACTGGCTCACCAACAGTAATTGTGGATTTAATTTAATCCCTCTTATTTCTTCTTGATTTCAGCCCATTCCCCCAGCGGCGGAGGTGGTCACTATGAAAGCAAAACGAAGCTTTACGAAAGCAATCGCACCATCAACAACAATGTGGAGCTGTTGCCCGCTTCAAGCACCACCACGCAAACGGTCAACATTGACAAGGAACTACAGGATATTGCCTTGAGTGATGGCATTCTGCCTGCACCTGGCACCAAGGTGACTACCACCGTGCGCACTTACACCTATGAGATACCAGCCGTTGGTGGTCCCGGCAGCAATACCAGCACCATCAATCGCAACACCCTTACCAACAACAGCAGCAGCTACAAGCATCACCAGGAGACCAGTCATAATGTCAATACCAGTCAGAACTTCACCCAATTGGCACCACCTCCCCAAGTGCCCCAGACGGTGATTTACAACACGGAGAGCTACTCTACGCTCAACAAGAACCAGGAACGTCCCCTACTGACCAATCAATCCTACGAGATTCGTGAGCACAAGGAGTCCACCACGCGTGGTGTTAGTCCTCAGCCCCGACAGTTGCCTCTGGGCAGCCCGGGTAGTCCACCCCACAATAGCAGTCGCACCATAGTCTACAACATACACAAAACCGACAATGTGAATACCTTGAACGAGTATCCACCACCTCAGCAGCAGCCGCGTTATCCACCACAAAGCCATCCCGCCCATAGTCCCAACTATGGTTCACCCCAATACCCTTCATCACCGCTGGCTGGCATTAATCGTTATTACTACAAGGAGACAGAAACCTCGAATACAGTCAACTCTCTGCATGGTCCACCCCAAGGCGGTCATCCTCAGCCGGCACCTTTGAAGCAGTTGCCATTACAGCCGCAGAATGGCAATGCCGGTTACCCACCAAACACCACATATACCACGTATAAATACTCCTCCACCACCAACAATAATACAAGCACCACCAATCGTCGTGGTCCCAACGGACCCGATTACGGCAGCCCCTCACCCTTCCCCGTAGATGGTGTGGAATATCCCGTGCCAGTGGGCAATGGCCAAACACCGCAACGTGTGGACGATTTGATGCAATCTTTTGGCACTGTAAGTAGAACAAATGACTCGAGAAAAAAAATCAAAAAGTCCCCAAGGAATTTTGTTAATCAACAAAAGAGTTGATAAACTGAAACTTGGGAGGGTAAATCCAACAAATTTGGTGATTTAGGGAAATTTTGGGCTTATCATAAAAATAACTATTGATTGTTTTGATGTGAGCTTTGGTTTGAACCATTAACCGAAAAAAGCTTTCCTTAAAGACATATCTAAATCGGAGAGGAGAGTTTGACCATTCGGAAGAGTTTGGCTATATAAATCATGAAGCCTGCAAGGTTAGTCTCTCGAACTGAAGCTGTAACATATTTTACAATCTAAAGTCTGAACCGGAAAAAGATCCGGTTCCAAAAATCATGTAATTTTTAAAGAACTTTAAAAACTAAAATAATTTGCTTAATGTTATGACCTAAAAATATATAATTATCAGGAAGCAAACCGCTCGAAATAAGTATGGTTCGGTTATGTTCCCCAGTTGTCGAACCGCTGCGTTCTTGAACGCGCGCGGTTCGTTCGGCGGTTCGGTTTGCGCGTATTCATTTAACAAACTAAAGAAATATGATTTTGGTACATGAAATCAGGTTATTTATAAACTTAGCATTAGGTCTTTAGTTAAATAAAATAAACATTTCAGTTTTAATAAACTCAATATTTAAAAATATATTTTTCCTAGTTAAACGCCATTAAACGCTTCGATGCATTTAACAATCAATATTTTACTTACTTATTGATGGAATTTAGTCCCTACAATTGAGTTGTTTGGAAGCTTTCCAGCTCGGCTTTACTTATCAAGATTAAAGAATTATACCGTTTTGCTTTCATTAAATCTTGTTAAATACGTTAACATTAAATAAATTTAGCTACCTTTGTCCTTCTTCTGATAGGAGTTGTGATTGGTCCCCCGTATTCCAATCAAGACTTACGCTAGCCAACTGTCCAACTTAAAAGTGTTCCTTTGTTTAACGGACGCAGGAATAACTGATGTCACAACACGTAAATTAACAATCGTTCAGAATTGGGCAGCCAGAAAGTATACCACTGTCTTTTTTTAATTTTCCTAGAAGTATTTTAAAGGTCCCATAGATCGCTTAAACACACTAGTTCTGACCTAAACAATAATTTTTTTAGTTTTGAACGAAAATAGTGGCAAACTTGTTTTAAAAAGAATAAGAATCTATGAACCACGATTTGTTCCAAAACCTTAAGTCTTATAAATAAAGGAACCGACCTTATAACTTTGAACCAACAAACGGAACCTTCTGCATAATGTTAGAGGTTTTAAAAGCATCACATTTGGTTCTTCCAATTGGTAGTGGACGGGTGTGGTGGGTATGCCAGCTGTGGCGAGATGTAGGATCCCGCCACGGAACACCTTTGGCCAGCTAATTACATTATAAACTATTTTTATTTTTTTAATGGTAGTTTATAATGTAATAAGTTGGCCGAGAATATAATATTTAATCCCATGAACGAGACTTTCTTACATCTTTTTTGAAGAAACACTTTACCAAGTGGCAAACTTTTTACCGAAGGATTAGAAACGGGATATCGAACTGCATTCTTATCTTATCGTGATTGGTAATAAGAAGTTAGTTTTTTTTCAAAATTAGACGAACAGATTTTAAAATGTCAATTGTTCCCTAATAGTTCTCTAATCAAGGTCCAAAACCGATTGCCACAGAACCGGCTAAGTTCCGAACCGAGCCACTTCTGTTTGAAAAAGGGTACTTTTTCAGATCTTTTCATATATTTTACTCTTAATATGAGCAACGAACGCTACATTCGTTCTCATTTTGGAACTAATTTATAAACATTTTTTGGTATTTCAGAAGAGATTCCTTCAACTTACTCATAAATGCTAAGTGAGATTTAAGAGTACTTTCCAATGGCACAAATCACGAGGAAAGTGAAGTCGACCTTCAATTTTCAAAGCGCATATCCCATGCCCTAGCATCTAATTTGTTTTTATAAAGAACCAAGAAATAGGTCGGGCATACAAATACACACAGCACCTGTTAATAACTTGCTTTCCAGCAAACATTTTTTATTGCAGAAGTTAAGAATGCGATTCTTCCAGTAGTTGTCGCTTTACTCTAGCGATATCACATTCACATCTCCCTTCAGGAACTGTGTCACTCTGCGACACTTCTAGAAGGAAAGAATGCGTTTCTTCCGGGAGATAGGAAAAAGTCTCTTCTCAGGGATAAGAAAGCGTTTCACTTTGGGGATAAGAAAAAGTGCCTGCTATATGACAGGAAATATGAATACGATTCTCCCTAGAGTTAGGAAAGCATTTCTTGCTGAAGATAAGATCTTGGGAAGAACGGGAGGGAATGGACGACCACACACACACCCCCAAAAACCCACAGCACCCCTTTTCTAAGCTGTAGCCAGATTTTGTTACAATTTAAAAGTTTTATTTACTTTACCTTGTCTGGGTCTTTCAAGACCTCGAAGACTAAACACACGGACGACTTCATCTAAGCTCACACGACTATTCATCTCACTCAAGAAAAAGCAACAAAATCATAATAAACAACACACATTCTCATTTTGGGTTTTGTGTGTGTGTTTAGCCACGAGAGAGCGCTCTCTGCACCACGAAGCGTACGTCAAGCGAGAGTATCGTAAAACTATCTCATTCGAGACCAAAAGCGATACGACAGGCGAGCTTAAATATGATATTGATAACTTGAAAAATTAGTATGTATAAAAAATATATTACGCAAAAACGATACAACCAATGCTGTTGTATCGAAAAAGGCTCGCAATCGATTGGGAAAAATAATGACGACTGTATCGCACTAAGAGTCGCAAAAGGTATCGAAGAAGGCTCGCAAAAACTATCGAAAAAGGCTCGCAAACGAATCTTTCGTGAGCTATCGTGATCGAAACTTTCTCTGCCACAAACTGAGCGACGGGTGATTAATTTGTGGATCGTTTGCGAGTGTTTTTGTCGATTTATATGGATTAAGCAATACAACATTGTGGCAACTCTCTTTCTACTGTAAACAGAAGTCATATGATCAATACTGCGCTCGATACTTGTGTGAATATGTATAAATGATACTGTATACAATAAACTCACTCTCACTCTTTGTCTAATCTTCAAACGAACAAGCTCTGCTTCTCTTATTTCTACTACGGTTCTCGAAAATCTCATTTAGCACTTATTTGTTGTTGCAAAAGAGAAAAGTATAAGAGCGTATACTGTTGGTGTGACAACGTCGCAACGCGTCGCTATCGCAGAGGGCTGATGTAGATACGAAAGTGCCGGACTCTGACTTAGACACTGTGCCAGCAACAAGCCCTGTAGCCTAGCGGGAAGACAATGGCTTAAAACGCCGAAGTCGTGGGTTCAAATCCCTGTCGAGGCATAGTTTTTGAGGGATTTTTAACATTGTTTTTAGTTTTTACAATGCACTTTGGTCCTAAAATCGATTTTTTAAATGTGTTCCAGCTCACTTCAAGAAGAATCGCTTTTAGATCTTCTTAGATAAATCCCAATTCACAGATTGGATGATAAAAATGGGAGACCCCTTTAAAAAGAATCGCATTTATGTCTTCAAGGCGATTAATAAGCGATTTTGAAAAAAAGCGATACCACATATCGCTAAATTATTCCTTGTATGTTAAACATGCGATACCTTATGTATTTTGTTTGTGTAAATGGCCAAGCTTCTAGCAAACTCTCTCCTCAAACTATCGCCAAAATTTATTTTTGACAAGAGAGATAAGAAACCGGGACAAAATGTTTTCAGGGTTTTCTTACTTTTTTATAGGAGATTTTGTTGATTGAAAAATGAAATTCTTTACTAAAGAATCTTTAGTGTCTGTTCTGCCATAAGCATTGGGCATCAGTGTTTGATTCAGTCGTAAAATAGATTGTAATGTAGCATCGTTTGGAATCTCAAAAGCCTCGAAGTATAACTTTCCTCAGAATTTTGAAGGCTTCCAGTTTGAGTTCTATATTTTTCAGGAATTCTAAATGCTCGAAAATATATTGATAGTTATAAAAATTATTAAATACATCTTACCAAATGATTAAATTCCAACTTCTGTTCCCCTTCCTCAGACAACCGATCATGTAGATCGTGTGGATATTGAGACGCCCGTACGCAAACGTGAAATTGAAACTGCTGTAGCCTCACCCAATCAACAACATGTTCCTTCCGTGAACAAGGCCGGCAAAGAGGTCTACTATCCACCTGGACACGATACCATTGTAATGAAGCGCGAGGAAATGCATGCAGGTTCAGCTGCAGGCGTAAGTTTCTCAAACAGTTTTTCGTTTCATCTTAATACCTTTGACTAATATAATTTCAGGGTCGCTGGGCCAAGGGTTCGGGCATGTACGAGTATGAATCCGGTTCAAAGTCCAAGACGAAAACCAAATCTGGTGGAGCTGTGGTGCCTGTTTGCCTGCCCCTCTGCTGTGCCATGCCCTGTTCCATTATGTAGACAGTTGGGCCACTTTCGCATATGTTTAACTTGTATATAGGTCGTCTCTATTAATGCTAAATCCTGCCCCCTTTACGCGAATCGAACTAACCTTTATTTTCTGTTCTGGGTTGCTCTAACTATTGTCGATGTTTGTATTTTTTGTTGGATTTGCCTTTTGCTCAGATACAAATCAAATTTTACTGATGATTTTTTGCGTTTTGCTCTCTCTAAGTTTTAAGTTTTTCTGCAAACAATTTGATGTATTAACACTAATAAATGAGCCAAGGAATCTAATTCCCAAAACCAACACTTAAGTTGATTACTTCTCCCACTAACCGGAATACCAGCCATAAATATGATTAGCTAACAAACAATAAAAACGAAATCTAACAAACGAAAACGAGAATCACAACGGAATCTTTCATTTTGCGGTTGGTTTAGTAAAAGTTTTTATTTTGGTATAAATCTTGTTCTTGATTCGAATAACAATTTGCATATCACAAAAGTAATACATACAATATATATATCTACATTTTCACCTTGTAGGAATTTGTAGGTGTAGGAGAAAGGAGACAAAGAGAAGATCAATCTAAATCAACAATTGGAATTGGAATCGGGCATAGTACGAGTATTACAACTACCGAGTAGAATTCTGGCTAAATTATGTTTTTTTTTAAAAAATGTATACTACGGATTCTGGATGAGTATATTGACTTCTGGGACATACTACAAAAGTACGACGGCGACATAAGTGCCCTAATATCTTGTTTCTACTCTACATATACATAGTATGCAAGTGTATGTGTGTTTGTGTGTGAGTGTGTATATATAAAAAAAGGAGACAAGAGAGAGAGAGAGAAAGTAATGTTGTCCGTTTTGTACATCTGTTGTTCTTGTTGTTTTTGGTTCAACTCTTTTTCTCCGAGTTCTTTAGCTCAGCTAAATACCAAGTAAAAGTAGGGAACTCCTTGATGCTGTATATAGAATATTTGATCGAGTTAATGCCATCCAATTCGATTTTACTTATGCCATTCTGCAGGTTCTCATAGCGCTTGGGATTGGCCTTCTCCTTTTGATGTTTCAGCATCATATAGCGTGCTATATTAACTGGATACCTTGATATGAACAGATTGGCATGTTTCAATCTAACAAAATGAAACCAAAACATTAAATTTTAAGGTACAACTTTCTTGCTTCCTTCCTTACCGATTGGACATGTCATCATCTTCGCCACCCCAGCCGAAGAAAGAGTTGGAGAAGCCATTGACAGCCTGGAAATGCTGTCGTGTCATGGCCGAGACTCCACCAAATATAGATCGATAAGGCAACCTGCAAAAATAAACAAGTTAGTAGCCAATTTATCAATTTTTGCTACACTTTGGATTTGCCTACTTGAAATTCAGCGTGTCTATGGCCACGGACATGTGCCGCGGCTGGCGTGGACAATTGTACAGATTGCGATCATCCAAGGGGAGTAGATCGACATCGTGGAATATAAAACAATCCCACTGATATAGCTTTAAGGCCTCCAAGTAACCGATATTCATCATGGCTGCCCGATTGAAGGGCTTGCCGTTCGTTTGCTCCACTATGAAAATGCGATAGGCGATGCGCTGTTTCATCAGGAAGGGATGTATGTTGCGCAGGAATATCGACAGATGGGCATAACGATCGCGAAAGGGCACCACAATGGCCACATGATGTTGCGCTAGGCAATCTTCCGGCTGGTAAGCGCCACCGGGCCTCAGCAAAGGACCCAACTGGGCCTCAATGATATCCAGCGATTCTAAAGTGGTATTGGGCCTGACAGCTCCACCATCACGCGGATCGGGATCAGTACAGTTGATGACGGCATTTGGATTAGGCATGGACTGGGTAAGCATGGGTTTGTGCGTGGATAAGTCTTGTGGAATGGAAGTAAAGTTTGCCAAAGTGGCAATCACAGTAACAGTTGTAGAAGTGGAATTGGAGTTCAAGTGGTGACGAGCTGCCGCAAGTGGAGCCAAAGGCAGGCCACCACTAGCACTGGAGTTTCCGTTGTAGATATGAGCATACTTATGGACGCGCCGAATGCTGTGGTTAAACGTGGATTTAATTAATGATCAGAGATTCAAAGGGCGGCGGCCTGCCTCACCTTAACTTGCTCAAAGACGAGCTGCCAGTACCATCCGGGCGGAAGCCCACAAAGTTAAGCACAAGCAGCAAAGATATAGCAATGGCCAGCAAGCGTAGAAGATTCACCTTTGTGATTAACCACATGATCCAGGTAAAGCATCATTCCTAGATCCAAGATCGTGTGGGTCTACTCAAAGGCATATTCACTGCCTTCCTTCAAGTGAAATTGTCTTAAATTAATATTTTGGCCACAGCAAAGAAAACAGCTGATGCGGTTACTAAAGGGATGCCCAACGATAACTATCGATAGTTTTTTTTAGAAGGGCGGGCTTTTTAAAAAAATCTCAGAGGAAACAGAGGTAATTAAAATAAAATGTTTTCTTTCGTTTTTGCTATTAATAAAAACAAGTTTACGTATAAACACAACTAAAGATTTAGGCAGCATTCAGGGGCAACCGCACGGCATCGTTGTCCTTAACGTTGATCACCTTGAACTCATCATGGTAAGTGTATTCTATGCGCAAGATTTTGTCATCGCCCAAGCTGGGATCATAAAAGCCGGGCAGATCACTCTGTGGAAAAAAAGGGAATTACAATGAATAATAGGCAAACCATTGAAGTGTTTTTTACACACCTTGGAAGACTCATGCAGCTGTAAGGTACCATCCTTTACTTGACATTGAATGGGTATTGTTACATCAAAAGACTGATGGGGCTTGAACTGATTGCCTTCCCCCTTCAGTATCCAGGCAGCCATATGTGGCTCGTTGGACAATTAGACCTCTTCGCTGCAACTCCTCCTCCATGATGCGGTTGTAGGTATGCTGCATCAGATGAACGGCAGCACTGGCCTCCTGTTTCTTGGCCGCCAGACGCTGTTCGTTCTGACGCTTAGACCGCTCCACTTCAATACTCTTGCGTTCCGCATCCATGGGATCCATAATGGCTTTTTTGATAAAGAACCAGGCTATCACGGGCGTCACTGAGGCATAGAACACAGCGGCAGGCACAATTTCATCACTCAGATGGATAGGAAATATATACGACTGATTTGAACGCAAGATCCTAGGGGAAACAAGAGAGGAAATCATCACAAAACTCTGCAAATGGCAGTAGACTCACTTAAATTTGAGTATAACTCCTGAAGGCACACCTATGGACACGGTGGCCACCACCGAGCTGTATTTGGATACCTTCTTCTCCACACCATACTCGCCCATGAAACCAAAGGTTCCCACTCTAAAATCAAAAAACATAGTCAGTATCATTAATTCCCTCCCCCATAATCCCTGCTCCACCTACTTAGCCGCCAGTTTCATTTTCAGCTCATTCTCCATCATCTTGCGGGTGTAGGCCAAAGCAAAGTATATATGGGGTGTTCCTATCACAAACGATGTGCTCAACGAGTACACCTCATTGGAGTGATCGATCTGTGTGGTCATCGATGACTGTGGACCCGCATTTAGAGTCAAACTGCCCATTGTATGCTTGTCCAGCTGCACCGCCAGAGTGGAAAACAAAGCTGGTATCACACCATTCTCCCGGAAGTTCATATTTGTGCCCCCATTTAGGGTCAATTTGGGTGTCAGTGTGCGTCCACCTTTACATAGGAATTAGCTTCAATACACATAATGCCCACATTCAAATGCCTACCTACCCTTTAGACCCAAAAGGAAACCATTGCCTGCCCCCGCGCACAGTTCCAGCCAGCCTTTGTTCAGTAGTCGTCGTCCGGCCACCACAAAGCCACCGCTGCCTGTCCCATTAGAGGAATACAGATTGCCACTCATCACAATCATGTCTTTGCGTGTTATGGGTGCCTCTATGGACTGGGCTATGCTCATGGAGCCTATTTCCACGCGGGGCATTTCCGTTTCATCGTAGGGAGCAAAGATTTCAGTCGCATTGACATTAATGGTGATATTGCCGCGTGGATTGGTGCGCTGTTGCATGCGACGCTCAGCTGCCGCCTCTGCCAGACGCTCGTACTCCTCCCTGATCTCTGCCGGGGTCTTGGTGCGATGCACTATCTCCCAACCCTCAGTCTTGAGACCCTTCTGACCCACCGAATCGTAAATGGCACGCTGATGGGGATCGGAGAGCACCTCATAGGCGCGCTTGGTGCGATTGAACATAATCTCGGCCTTTGTTTTGCTCTCCGGGTCCAAGTGTTTGTCCGGGTGATAAATGCGGCTCTGCTTGCGGTAAGCGGTGTTAATCTGTTCGCTGGTGGCCTTTAGCAAATGGAAGCAATGTGAGTAGAGATAAGATGACTGGGTTCTTAAGTGGGACTTACATCTCGTGGCAAATTGAGAAATGTGTAGTAGTTCTCCTCCAGCTCCGCATCCGATTCGTTGTCCGTAGCCATGGCTTGCGATGTGGTAAAGTGTGCTGATCTCTGAGTCCAGGCAGCGGGACTGGGCAGCTCCAACCGGCTTGGTATGTGTAAATTTGGGTGAAAATTTCGAAATTATTTGGAGATACTTTTTACGCAATGATGGACTCGATTCGATTGTCGGCTAGGGATGGGAAAACGCGATACTTAAGTAAAAACAATCTGTCTATCGTTTAGAGATGGACATTTTGGTTCAATTTGTGCACGAAGCAAGCAATCACAATTTATTTTTTGAATAGTTCACCACATCATTATCAATTTCGTTTCACCGCCTACCACCGCATTTTGGGCATAGCTCTTATCAAAGCCAAAATGTATACTATTACAACAGTTATAGAAGCTTGTTAACAATGTGTGTATGTAGCTCTGAGGGTATGTGTACTAATTACATGTAAATATACTTTTTATATTATTAAATTTATTTATTTATTTTTTCAACTCTCAAGTCAAACATTATTAAGGAATTGTCACAATTCGGGTTCGATACTCGAGCTTGTGGCAAAGGCTGCGTTTTTTATGTCCTCCAGCCGCAAATATTCAATAAGAAGATTTAAATAGCATTAAGGGAACTTTCAGTGCTAGCATATACAACATGACGATTAATCAGGTCGAGACCCCATTTTTGACGATGGATTCATCTGACGTTTGTCTGTCGATTCTTCATCTGTAAACAATGTTCCCAGCTCCTCGTCACAAAAATAGCGTGATTTTTCTCAGATCTGCTCTAGGAACATCAGAAACTTATCGAGAAGAAGAAAAAAGAAATATGCTCGAGTCATCGTTAAAATAACTGCGGATTTCGACGTGGTGGAGACAAAATGACCCTAAACTGTCAAAATTGGCTTTTCAAGTACACGAAATATTATCAAGTAGTGCGGCAGCCCAGCGTGAGTTTTCTTTCGCTGCCAAACATTATTAGCAGAGGAATAAACCAAAGACGGTGGACAGCATATAATTTTTTCACTCCTATGAAAGAAATTGTTACAATTTAAAAAAAATTACCATAAAAAAATAATAAATAAGAAATAATATGAGATTGCTAGTAAAAATTTGTTTGAGTCATTTCCATGTTAAGCTATATAGTCATCTGTTACAGGTCAGTGAAAAATTTCTGCTCGATTAATTCAAAAGGAAGTTGGTTGCATAGAAAGAGAATGGCGTGCGTACAAAGCTCAATCGACTAAGGCTAACTTTTTTTGAGCCCCAACATTTTATTAATTTGGCTATTGCTCAATACAAATACCAACTGAGCTACATACACTCAATACCAAAATGCTTCGGAAAAATAAATATAAAAACATTACGATAGTAATGCGGTACCCAACAGTGCTTTTGGTGCAGGTCTATTTTATCTGATTATGTTAATATTGATTGCACTGAACAAAGCTGTTGGATTTGTCCTCTCTTGTTTCAAGATATGGAGGAAAAACGAAAAATTGAATTTTGGCACTCTAGGACACACTAGGCATAAATATGTGAGTTTATGAGCTGTTTACGATAAAGTACATATCAATGCATTTTTTAAAAAATCAAATGCGCTATAAGGTTATCGGAAAGTGTCTACATTGGCCTCTAAAGACAGATATTTTTCGATTTATATCATTTTTATTAAAATAAATCATCCCGTTCTGGCTAGCGCGGTTCTTGGATTAATATATTCGCCATCTGTGCATATAGTCCAACATATGATCTAATTTTGTGATTTTTATGGAATTTCAATCAGTGTATTTGTCAATAATAGCCCGTTAAAATATTTTAAATTTATGGGAGGAAAACTAGATTGTCAGTAAAATTTATAGGAACTGTGAAAAGGCTACTATTTTCGAAAAAAAATTTATCATCTACATGTTAACATACAACACTTTTG
This sequence comes from Lordiphosa stackelbergi, assembly GCA_018904235.1. NCBI lineage: Eukaryota > Metazoa > Arthropoda > Insecta > Diptera > Drosophilidae > Lordiphosa > Lordiphosa stackelbergi. The sequence goes on from JAEIFU010002341.1 coordinate 17,791, forward strand.
CCTAATCAAGCAGCCTCTTAAAGTTCCTATCCAGATTTAGAGTGACAATCTAGTTTTCCTCCATAAATTTAAATATGTATTTTTGTCTTAAGCAGGCTATAACTTTGCCAAATAAACTATTTTAATACAATAAAATCCAAAATTAGATCATATGTTTGGCCATATGCTCAGATGGCGAAAATAATTATCAAAATTAACACCGGTAGCCTAAACAGGATGTTTTATTTATATAGCGCCTTTGATATTTTAAAATTCATTGATATGTACTTTAACCCAATGTCATAAACTCACTATATATCTAGTCTGGTTTTCAATTCATTTTCCGTTTTTCCGCCATATCTTGGAAACAAGAGCTGATGAGCTAAACCGAAAGCAGTTTTGGGATCAGTGAACGATAAACTTATCATATTTTTAAATCAAAAGGCTGCACCTCAAAGTTGGTCATTTTGTTGGCCTGTGTATTCAAAATGCGTTCATTGCGGTAATGCGGTGTATGCGGTGTTTGAGGTGTAAGTATAATACTTACTCATACCGCAATTAAATAAGTATACTTAAAGTCAAAAAACAGCACAGCATGCAGTTCTCTGCCCTTAATAATACCCGTCCCGTACTAATCATGTAACATGCCTGCTAATAATGAGTATATATTTTCAGTACTAAGTTATCCGTTTCTTTAAAGTCATGTAACACAATTCATTTAAATTTAAACACAAACACACAAGTTTAGACTAAAACTAATTTGAATAAACAGTCGTTTACTCCAGTCCCCACATTTATATTTCGTGCTGCAGCCCTACTACGTGTTTCATTCTCATTTTGTGGCCAGCAATTAATCGGTTACTCACTTACTCGCCAGCCCTCGTACCGAAACGTGCTCGCTGTTGCCGTCTGACGAAATTTTCGCTCAACTAGCGCTTGTTTCATAATTTATTTTCCAACAAAAATCAAAACGTGCGTATTATAAACTTGAACATAATTAATTGGTGTAGACTGCTGCCAAAGGCACTTTTTCTTGAACATATTTGGCCAGCGCATACGTAAATGTGACAGAAGTTGCCAGATCATTACCACCCCCTCTTGCCTCGCCTTTTACGTATTGTGTAAAATAGACAATTATTTCTGAATTTACAGTGTGAAACCAGAATGTTGCGCGTTCCCAAGTTATTACCTCGTCTTGCACGCCAGGTTGGAGTAGTGGCCCCCACAAATCTGTCGGGAACTTCTAGCATATTCCGCGTAAGTACACAAAATGGAATCGAACACCCGGGACCGCTTTACATAATACAGCATGCGGCATGTCTATGAAGATACTCAATTGCGTGTTCCTTTTTTTTTGCAGAACCTACCATTGGCCAGTCATGGATTGCGCTACAAGTAAGTGAACTTTGCACCCCATCTGAAGATGGGCTTATGTAATCTAATTTCCGGCCAAGCGCCATTTCCCCCCTGCCCGGTAGCTTATCATTTTTAACTGTTGCAGGTCCGGTGAGGTCAAAGGAGCTGTTATTGGCATTGATTTGGGCACCACCAACTCTTGCCTGGCTGTCATGGAGGGCAAACAGGCCAAAGTGATTGAAAATGCCGAGGGCGCCCGCACCACGCCCTCCCATGTGGCTTTCACCAAGGATGGTGAGCGTCTGGTGGGCATGCCCGCCAAGCGTCAGGCCGTCACCAACTCGGCCAACACTTTTTATGCCACAAAACGTTTGATTGGTCGTCGCTTTGATGATCCCGAGGTGAAGAAGGACATTACAAATCTATCCTATAAAGTGGTGAAGGCTTCCAATGGTGATGCCTGGGTCTCGGCCACCGATGGCAAAGTGTATTCCCCCTCACAGATTGGTGCTTTCATTTTGATCAAGATGAAGGAAACGGCCGAAGCGTATCTAAATACGCCCGTTAAGAATGCTGTGGTTACGGTGCCCGCCTATTTCAATGATTCACAACGTCAGGCCACCAAGGATGCGGGTCAGATTGCTGGTTTGAATGTGTTGCGTGTGATCAATGAGCCTACAGCAGCCGCCTTGGCCTACGGCATGGACAAGACTGAGGACAAAATGTGAGTTTAAAAAGATTCTAATCATTTGGGGGGCCATTTGCTGATTCTATATTCCATCTGCAGCATTGCTGTCTATGATTTGGGCGGCGGCACTTTCGATATTTCCATTCTGGAGATTCAGAAGGGAGTCTTTGAGGTCAAGTCCACCAATGGAGACACTTTGTTGGGCGGTGAAGATTTCGACAATCACATTGTCAACTTCCTGGTGGCTGAATTCAAGAAAGACAGCGGCATAGACATACGCAAGGACAACATTGCCATGCAGCGTCTGAAGGAGGCGGCAGAGAAGGCCAAATGCGAATTATCCTCATCCCAACAGACGGACATTAATCTGCCCTATCTGACCATGGATGCTGCCGGTCCTCAACACATGAACCTGAAGATGACACGCTCCAAGCTGGAAAGTTTGGTGGGTGATCTAATTAAGCGCACCATACAGCCCTGCCAGAAGGCATTGTCCGATGCCGAAGTGGCCAAGTCTGAAATTGGTGAAGTTTTGCTGGTGGGTGGCATGACACGCATGCCCAAGGTACAGTCCACAGTGCAAGAGCTGTTTGGACGCCAACCCTCACGTTCAGTGAATCCCGATGAGGCGGTGGCTGTTGGTGCTGCAGTCCAGGGTGGTGTTTTGGCTGGTGATGTCACAGATGTGCTTTTGCTGGATGTCACACCCCTGTCATTGGGCATTGAGACTTTGGGTGGAGTGTTTACCCGCTTAATCTCGAGAAATACCACCATTCCCACCAAGAAATCACAAGTTTTCTCCACTGCCAGCGATGGTCAGACCCAAGTGGAGATTAAGGTGCACCAGGGTGAACGTGAAATGGCCAATGATAACAAACTGTTGGGAGCCTTCACTTTGGTGGGCATTCCACCTGCACCACGCGGTGTGCCCCAGATTGAGGTGGTCTTTGATATTGATGCCAACGGCATTGTACATGTTTCCGCCAAGGACAAGGGCACGGGCAAGGAGCAACAGATTGTGATTCAGTCAAGCGGTGGCCTGAGCAAGGATGAAATCGAGAACATGATCAAGAAGGCCGAGGAATATGCCAGTGCGGACAAGAAGAAGCGTGAACTGATTGAAATTGTCAACCAGGGCGAGAGCATAGTCCATGATACTGAGACCAAAATGGAGGAATTCAAGAGCCAGTTGCCCGCCGAGGAGGTAAGCATGCTTTAATTAAGGTTTTCCAAACCACATTTTACATAAATCCTTTCTTTTTTTCTCAGTGTGAGAAGATGAAGAAGGAGATTGCGGATCTGCGCACTCTCTTGGCCAACAAAGAGACCGCCGATCCCGAGGAGGTGCGTAAAGCCACCTCCCAGTTGCAGCAGTCTTCCCTGAAACTTTTCGAAATGGCTTACAAAAAGGTAAGTCAATTTAAGCTTCAGCTTTCTGTTGTGGCCTCTCTAATTTTTGCACTTTTCCAGATGTCTGCCGAGCGTGAGAGCAGCGCTGGTGGTGCCGGAGCATCCGACAGCACTAGCAGTTCCAGCGACACTTCTGGTGAGGCCAAGAAGGAAGACAAGAACTAAATTAAGCAACCATCATAGTCATAGTTGTTGTCCCCCTCACCTATTTAATAATAATCGTCGCTTCTGGAGGATTTCGTTTAAGTTTTACGTTAAAAACACCAAAACACAACCAAAAGAAAGCCCTTCATAAATATTCCCTATCAAAATCATAAGCCCACGACCCACAAAAGCATTTACCCAAAATTGTGTAGTAATATCAGACAGATGGCATCTCCAAGATGCGCTCCTCCTCCTCCCTAAACCAGTGTTGCATAAAGTTTTTATTGTTGATTATGCCCAGGGAGGACTGGAGCCTGGTCAGTTATGTGTTGTGTTCCCTGTAAGTTTTCGCTTATTTTTACATTTATCCTAGAACTAGTTGTATAGTTAAAAAAAACTAGAATCGAGCACAGCACAAAACTATGCCAAAACTCCATCTGGAGGGGCGGGCCCTATTTTAAGCAGAAATTTTTTGTGTTTTATTTTTGGTTTCCAGTGGTTAACCAAAATTAGACTGGGTAACATGCAATTAAATTTAAACAATCGATTGTAAACTTAAAATATACGTGAACAAAAAAGTCCAACAATATGTTTTACCTTTAAAAAGAGGGAAATGGAGGGAGTTTTCAATATAAGGACGGGATATAAACGGCTGATTCAAGCGACAAACCCTGGTCTCATTATTTGGCAGCGATAGCAATTTATCGATATTGCGTAAAGCGGTCGCTCAGAAAGCGAAAGCCAGTTCAATACTGAACGTTATCTGAACAACAATCACGCAGCTGCCGCGCCTAACACAGCACAGTCATCAATGTCACCTGGTGTTTGATACCCTAAATAAAATTTTCAATTCGACCAGCAGCAGCAGCATGTCGGAGTCCGACGAGGATCTGCACTCATCCAACTACTTGTCCTGGCGCAAGTTACAGCTCAGTCGCGCCAAATTGAAGGCTTCCAGCAAAACATCCGCCCTGCTATCGGGATTCGCCATGGTAAGTTTGTGCCCAGCTTTCCAAGAAGACTTAACGATAAGAAAGAGCATTATAGCGCCAGCTCTTCTCACAAAATTGTAGTTTATATCTATAGAAATGCCACAAGTGACCACAAAACTGATTTGAATTGAAAATTGTTGTGACACAGACACCATGGATAGCCAATTTAGAAGGGACTGACAACGATCTGAATATAATAATGTGTAGGAGAAAGAAGGGAGTAAAGAAACTGCGAATTAATTGACAAGCTCAATCTAAGAATGTTCTAGAAGAGAAAACTGAAAATATTTGCTCAAGTTTTGGTTTTGTTTTCCTTGTTATTTTTCAAAATGAAACAATTATTAATTTGGTGCAAAAACATGATTATTATACCCTGGGGTATGATTATGTATTCAGTTTTTTATACCCTTACAGGGGTATATTAAAAATGTCTAAATGTTTGTAACGCATACAAAATATAGGTCTGAAAAAAAGTCTCAATGAGAAAACTTTTTATACACTTGAGCTGAAACTTTGCACAGAGTCTTCTTTTGACTCGAACCGACCGGATCGGTTGACTACTTCTTATAGCTGCCATAGAAATGTTTGGTCGGAAAATGGGTTTTAGTGAGAAAAACTGTTTTGTTCTCAATATTACCGCTCTCAAAAAGGGTCAAGGGTAATATTGAATGTTTTGAAGCTGATCTGCGTAGTTTGGTCGAAGTCGCTAACCGTTGAGACAAGCTTCTTCAAGAGTATCAGAACTTCGGTACAGACGAATTTAGCTTTGCCTTTCTCGTTTTGTTTTCAATTGCTGCCAAACTTGTTACTGATTAATATTATATGCTTCCACAAAATTCGGTCAAGTTTGGTCCAAATCGGATGATAAAAGCATATTTCAGGGAAAGGGTACAACAACATTCTTATTTTTTTCATTTGCTTTTGATCAGGGCGATGCAGCGTGTGTTTGTTATAATATATATGGCGTCGTGGGCTTAGGTAAATAACGGGCCGGGTTCCGCTAATTGCTATGAGGCTGCACACCGCTGGCATATAGGAACGATTGTTTTCAATGGTAGCTTCTTTAATCTTTGCAGCTATAAATATTTTCTGCTTCAACGCAATCAAATATCAAACAGCTGCCATATAAACGACTGTCCTGTGGCATTATCGATCAATTCCTTCAGGCGACAGCTGCAGCCATCTATTGATATAAATGACAAGTTATCGAGGTAGGCTTGTGCCATCGCTGACAGTCAGAATCATCTTGCAAATTCTGACATCGCAACATGGAATTAAGTAATATTATAACTAAATAAAGTTAGTTACAAAGCTAGCTAAAGGCCATGCAAAAGTGGCGCCATTTATAGCTCAATAAACCATTTAGAATTAAGAATCAAACATAAAAGATTTGATTTGTGGTAATCAGCGATGCAAACCAGTTTTGCACCGAACCAAATCGTAAAAGTACCTTTGCCGAACTGAACCAAAAAACCACAAAACTATACTGTTTAATTAGATTCATTTCACTGAAGAGTTTTAGGAGTTAAATCGCTTCACCGACTTTTGCCCTCTACAAGGAAGGCCACTCATAGATCGAACCCCACAGATGTTTCCGTACACATGTGGTTGCTTCGACTTACGGCACTGAACAAAATCTCCAGCAAAATCAAAATCATGAAGCGACGTCTGCTGCTGCTTTTTTTTCTTCTAAATAATCGTCTTTTTTGACTTTGCTGCGTCTTCAGTTTTTATCAAAGGCAGAAGCAAGAGTTCCTATTGATAAGTTGAAAAAAGTCGAAGCAGTGAAAAGTAAAAATTTTGTAACTCTTGCTACTTCGGCAATTTAAATACTGTTCCTGTTATGAAACTACATTCTTTTCTTAAAAGTTGCTAATAGATTTGTGTGCGTATTCCGTTCCCCCTGCCCATTTTTTTTTTTTTTTATTTCTCTCCCCCCCTCAATTTTCTTTACAAGTAGCGACGCCAGAGCGGCGTCGATAACTATCGAGGTTCACTGCTCTTTTTGCTACAAACATTTATACCCCCGTTTTTTCCCTTAGTCCCTCTTCGCTGTCAGCTGCGCTGCTATTGCGCACAGTTTCGATCCTCGCCCTGTATTGCACTGTCGCGGTTGTGCATGGCCAAAGCATGGTTGAGACAGGGTTCAGACGGTTCAAGTTTGTGAAGAAAACGGTTCGAGTTCGTGACGAAGACGGTTGCAGTCTGAAACTAAACTTGGTTCGACTGAGCAAACGTGCAGTCTAGATATTAGATGGTCGTTGCTAAGGTTGTCGATATTTCTCAAAATATCAATATCGATAATATCAAAAATACAAATTTTCAATATCGATATTTGATATATCGCCTTCAAAAAACATCGATATATCGATATTATCGTTATTTTCCTTAAGAAAACTGAAAAGCTTTAAAGGAAAGTCTTCACCATAAAACTGCTAGTGACGATTTTTAGAGACCGTTATAGCTAATCTTTTTCAACAGTTTCCGATAGTTTTCTGAAACTACATTGTACTTTTTTCAAATTACATTAATAGTCAGAGTTTCTTTTCTTTAATCCTTAAAAGCGTGTTCTCAAAGAGATACAAATTTTATTGAACACATTACTTCGTATAAGAAAGGCTTCTGTTCAAAATTGTTCTGATTTCAAAGCAGTTCAAACGTGTTTTTTCATGTGAAGTATTGTGACGAACTAAATTTGTATCTTATCTGAGTGCAGGCTTTAAAGACTTACAGATTATCCTAAAAAAAAATATCAAGTGAAGAATTTAAGAGAACCCGCCTAATGTCAGTCCAGTCATTCTGCTTCGCGGGTCTGTAAGTCAGCGATTGTCACCTGATACCCCAGGGGCCGAAGACATTTCGCTATTTACATATAAACAATTTAAACGCTTGCGGAATCTGTGGCCTAGAGAGTAAAGTATCCACATGTACTTTCAGATAGCACGAACAATTCATCCGCACTAGCTTTTCAATAAGCTATTGGGCTCATGACGATATCTTCAATATATTCTGACACTGACACCTAATATTTCAGCGTATTTCTGCAGCCATACGTCTATGATGAGTTCTTAAATGCGATTTTAAGTTGTTTTATCAGATGATTTGTCAGGCTAGCCATATAATTTGCACCTAGTAACTTTTCTGATATATCGTTTATAAAAATATCGATAATCGCCAATATCGGCATGTAAAATATCATATCGGAATAACCCTCATCGTCCAACAAAAATATCGATATATCGATAAAATATTGACAACCCTAGTCGTTGCCCCCGCGTTTCGACATTCTCAATATTTTCTACGATATTTAGCGTTTGTAAGTACCACTTTTATTATGATTTTAAAGCTATTCAAATGTTTCTACTCCATTTCGAAAGTGAACGAGAAAATCACATACAAGCCTGTAACCGTTTTCGATTCTGATCAAATTATGCGGAGTCGGAATTGTTAAATGCTCCCAAAAACCGAATGTGTTCTTCAGATTTTAATTTCAAACCGCCGTTTACCTTCATTTAACCCTCTTGATGACAAAAAGATTCGTCCGTATTCTTTAATCGTCTCTGAGAAATCACAGCTCTTATCAATTCCGATCAATCGAATTCGTAGAAATAGAAAATCTTAAAATCAAAACTGAAACAGTCAAATGTCCGACGAAACTGCGTCTTATACTACGTTTATGCTATGAAATTCACGATTTCTTCAATTTGCAAAATCAAATTTGTTCCTGTTTATGCAGCTTTTGTAAATTCACAAAATGAGCAGCGCACATATGAGAAAACAAAAGATCTGGCAACGCCAACGCAACGTTAAGTTGTCTGCGCCCCGTCATTTCACATTCGTGTGTAAGTCGAATTCATGATATGGTGATTATGCAGGCATTTTCGGACCCATTTCATGAAATTATTTTGCAAAATGAGCATAGCATAAACGTAGTATTAGTTAGCTCCAAAAACTAAAGAATTTGTGAAAGATTCTTATTTCCAAGCTATTTGCTGATCTGGTTAGAATTGAGACAGAGTATATAGGCCAAGAATGTAGATAAATCGACACATAATTTGCTATTGTGTCAACTGAGGAAAAGCACACTAAGGTAGATCATTCGATTAACAAGCAATATTAGATTCAATAAGCATTCTCTATGATCGTATGGTGGTAGATGCCTATTGGAATCTCAGTTTAAGCCATAATTGGAAACTGATTTTTATCCTGAGTATGTGGAATATCGTTTTTGGAAAAAGGTTCCTGGCTAAAGTTGGTTTAAGGTTATAAAAAACACGACGGAATCTTGAGAATATTGTTTCCTACACAAATTCTAAGAAAGCGAATACAGACTGATGACAGCTTTATTAAAAGGTCGGACAACTACTGCATGTACGGTGTGTGAGAGGTAGAAACTGAAATCACCGAAAGTTTAAAAAACCAATTTAAGAGATCGGATAAAACTCAAAAATTTGCATTTCTCATTGTCTATACAAAAATAGAAAAGAAAGATGGCTTAAAATAATGCCGCACTGTCTAATGATCCCCCTTTGTCTTCTCACAGGTGGCCTTGGTTGAGCTGCAGCTGACTAAGGATACACCTAGTGGCATCCTTATAGCCTTTGCCATCTGCACCACTCTGCTGGTGGCTCTACATATGTTGGCCCTAATGATTAGCACCTGCATACTGCCTCATATCGAAACCGTGTGCAATCTGCACAGAATAGCCTTGGTGCAAGAATCTCCGCATGAGCGCCTCCATTGGTACATTGAAACGGCCTGGGCCTTCTCCACACTATTGGGCCTGATACTCTTTCTGCTGGAAATAGCATTACTCTGCTGGATTAAATTCAATGATTTTAGTCAGCCAGCAGCCTGGTCGGGCTGTATACTGATGATACCCGTTATAATTATCTTTGTGGCCTTTTCCCTTCACTTTTATCGCTCGCTGGTGAATCACAAGTACAAGGTGACCGTGTCTGGTATACGGGAACTGGAATTGCTGATGGAGCAAATGGAACAGGATCATCTTAATTATACGCGTCACAAAGACCTGCATTATGGAGCCTCCGGCGATATTGTATAGCAGAATTGGAGAGGCAAGGGAAACTACTTGCAATCTTTGAAAGTAAAAAGACAACGGTCTGGGCTGTGTAATTGTCAGGCTGTTTTAAATGTGTAGGATAAAAGTGTAGTTGATGCAAATTGTGATACGATGAAGGCAATAGATTACTCTAAGATTATTATGTTCCCCATAATGTGATGCTTCCTATTTAGTAGACCTCTGGACACAACTGGACTCAGCGAAATGGCGTTGCAAACTTAAGTTTTAAGTCTTAATTGTCCCATAAATCAAATAGTAATGCATTGAGTTGTAGCTCTTGTATTTATTATTCATTGGAATTGTTATACACACTCATATACACATTTATATGTTATATATGTTATAAAACATACTACAAAACATCAAATACACATATACATTTATTCAAATACAAACATTTCGATACACATAATAAAATTGCCTATAAAAAATGGTAAAACAAGGAAAACATATAACAGAGCAACACTCTGGCCGGGTCCAGGACTCCAGCTGGAAGTGTTTATAAAAAACTCAGTTCCAAAAATGATATTCATCTCAGAGTAGAATTATTGGTGGAGAGAGGAGCACACACGGGTACAACATCTAACATTCAATACATATATATATATATATAGATCTGTTATCATTATCGTTTTTTTTGTGAGTGTATACAATATATGTAAATCATTTGCCATAGTTTTGGTGCAGACTTAAGAATTAAGTTTTTTCTTTGTCTTTTGGTTTTTGGAAAGTTCTCAATGTTTTTCTCTGTGGCTTGTTTGTTGCTTCAATTCGTACCAAAGTTAAGTTGCTCAGTCGTGTAGTAAGTGGACACATAGGTAAAGCTTTAGATGTGACATGTAACTTGTTTAGGTTCCGTTTTGTTTGATAAAGTTGTTGTGGACACATACGAGTACATACAATACGTTTGATGATTAGCATAATAATAATATTCAGTGGGTTTCGTTTAGTTTTTAGATAGTATTCTGCTGGATTTGGGTGAGCTATTTCATAGCGTCACATTTGGTCCAAAAATTTGAAATTTGAGTTTTTGTGTGGTGTTCCTAGTCATTGGAGCGCACCTTGCGCAAGGAGCCGCGATTGAATTTACAAATGGACTCCAGCAAAGCAGAGCGCGTGGGCTCCGCCTCCTCGGACAGCATATTTGGTGTAGATGATTGCCTTTCCACAGAGCTGTTGCTGCTGCTGGCTGGCACCTCCTGATAACCAGCTGGCGTAAGCGGTGGAGCTGAGGGTGGAGAAAAGCATTAACGTTTAATGATAAAAAAGGTGAAAAGTCAAACGAAACAAACAAAAAGACAACTAAATACAAATGGCTAACTACATTTGAGGCCGGCTGAGGCCAGTGTGGGCTCTTCGGGTGTGCTGTCGGAGCGATTAAACGAGTCTGCCGTGTTTAGCCCAATGACACCAGCAGCAGCAGCTGTTGCACTGGTGGTCGTAGCCAGCGACAAGCGTCCATTATTCGTTTGGAGTGAACCTTGCTGCTTGAGCTTGGACTGTTTGTGCTCTAATCTCTAAATTGGTAAGCGAAAATCAAAAATGTGTTTTATTAATAAGCTTGGTGAGGCCGCGAGGCGTTTGTTAGGTCAACTACTAACTGCCTTTTGTTTGGTTTTGCGCTTCTCCTCCTCGGAGCTCATTAGCTCTTGGACGCGCACAATGCGCTTTTGGTTCTTCACCGATTTTTGTTCGTCACGCAGTCGCTGTTCACTCTTGAGGGCTGCCTGCTTAAGCAATTCCTTGGCATTGAGGGACAACTTGAAGTGTGGCTTCTCGACATCAGGGGCGGGTGCAGCTGAAGCTGAAGCATACTGTACAAAGAAACGGTGACTAATAAGTTGCTCCAACGTGGGCAAGCCAGTCTTGCAGGCCTCCTTTGACAAAATGCTCTCCAAAAGTTGTTCTAAAAGAAGACAATTAAAAACCAAACTAAATTTTTGCTCTACGTAGACTTACTCAGAGCCTCGGGACACTCGGTAATCTGGCGGACTACCGACTCCTGTAAGGGGTAACCCATGGCCATTTCGAACAACACATGACCAAAGCAATACACATCAATGGTCTCAATGGCATGAATCTTGCTGTGTTGCATAAAGAAGGGTCTGTAAAAGGCTGGAACACCCAACAGATGATTCTCCACATCCAGCAGCTTAACGCAGTCATCCACTATGACTACATTGCCCGAGTGTAAGTGACCTGTTAGGAGGACACATAAATTAGTTTAGTTTTCGAGTGATTAAATAGAACTGCGAGGCGTCAAGCACAGATCGTAAACTTAGAGAGCCTAAAAAACCCAAATACAGCCGAACACTATCAGAGGACACTAACTGCAAACATAGACTATCTGGAAAACCAACCTACCTGGAAGCAAGTACTGAAGGCATGTCAGCAAGCTGCAGATTCCACCCTGGGACGCCATCAAAGCAGACGCAAACCTTGGATAAGCGACACGACATGGCAACACATTGAGGAACGAAGGCAACTGAAATCCCATCTCAACGCCTCCTCTTCCCATGACCGTGATCGTCTACGAAATGCATATAATGAAAAGCACCGTCAAGTCAGGAAGAATGTAAAGAAGGACAAACGTTCCTTCGCGGAAAATATAGCCAACCAAGCGGAACAATGTGCGAGGAGTGGCAATCTTCGTGGTGTCTACAAAGCCATCAAAAAGTTAGCAAGTACTAAGGACAACATACCGCCCATCAGGTCCCAGGATGGAAGTAGTATTACCGCTGTCTCTGACCAACTCTCCCGATGGAGAGAATTCTTCAAAGAGGACCGTATCGCAGCAGTAAACCCGGCATCCCAAAACCCTCCCTCACATAGACGAAACCCAAGTAGAAGCATTCACCCACCGTAACTGAAATAAGCTTAGCCATTAGCAAGCCTCTGTTGATCAAAGTTGGCCTCTTCTGCATGAGTGGTGCATTCAAGCGGTCCAGTTGTTGGCAGTACAGGTCCGAATTGAGCGTTTGGCCATAGGGGAGCAGCTCATAGTGGATGATTCCCTGCCAATCCCACCAAACACACAAAAGAACCTTCCTGGCCGTCAATCCAGGCTTGCCACCGTCTGGGCAGCTTTACTTTTTCGACCACGACCGTTTGCGCTTCACTTACGACAACAGTGACCCACTTTTTCATCGCCAGTCACCATCCGCTTCAAAACGGGTCGATTTTGTTGCGATTCAGAAGCGATTCGCATGCATCCATACGGGCAAAAATTTTTTTTGCGTCAAGTCGTGTGGCACCCATACATCGAGCTTCTTTTTGAATCCAAGCTTCTCCAAATGGTTTATAACGGTTTGATGACTCATGCCCAGCTCTTGGCCGAAGCTTGCTACTGCCGGTCTCTTTCGATCAATTCAGCGATTTTATCGCAATTTTCGACGACAGGCCTTCCGGACCGTGGCGCATCTTCGATCACCTCACCAGAACGAAAACGTTGAAACCATCGTTGTGCGGGTGGAAATGGAAACTGTATCGGGTCCATAAACTGCACAAATTTTATTGGCAGCATGAGATGCATTTTTTGCCTTTATCGTAGTAGTACCTCCTGCCGCAAAATTATGCACTTCGAAAATTTTGTTTTGACCCTCGTGAAATAAATAATTCGTTATATTTCTTATCTTGTTGATCTCCTGTTTTCAGTACGAAATTCGCTTTTTCTTTCTGATATATATATAATATTTATTTTAATTTGTTTTAATTAATTTTTTTTATATAACTTTTATTTATAATATGACGTTTGTTATCAGAGGAAAAGAAATAAGAGCCTACAACATAGCTACCAAATATTGGAAAATGACTATCATTGCAATCTGATGACTTTGGTGTAGCATAGCCTGCAGAAAACAGTTGTCTGACCGGAAAACGTCGCATATACTAGTTAAATTCTTCTTCTGTCACACCCGATGTTGGTGCCTGTCCGGGACTGTTTGGCGGACGCTGCACTCATCGGAGTGCATTGTCAGAGGATTCTTAAAGAAGGCCCGTGACAGCTTCTTGTCTAATTTTAGCTTTATTTTGTTCATGCAGCTGTTCAGCATTTTTTCATTTCGATAATTCCTCTCTGATGAAAAAATTTCATCTTGATTAGATGGGTTTCAGCACTTTTGAGCTGTTTTCCAAACGTTGAGCGGTCTGATTATTCTGACGCTCACAACTGGATGGCAGTGGGGAATACAAAAAGTCGTCTTCGCTTTTTGGAAATATTGGGTAATGCATATCTCACAGAGCAGAATGTCCCAGCGCTTCATAAATGATCACCATATAAATTTTTTGATTGGCCAGCGTGCTCCCTGACCTAAACCAATTAAATACTTTGTTGTATCTTATGTTTTCCATAATTTCTTTTGTTTTTTTTTTATGTTGCTTTTGCGGTGCTGTATCTTTATTATTCCTTTTTGTACACTTGCGACCCTTTTCTATGCCGTATTTTCTCTTAATTTTGCTCCATGTTTGCGACGCTATAACTCACGAACGACTAAAAACAAACAACAATAAATCAAACACGTGTTAGCGCGTGAAAAGAGCTTTCCAAAAAGCTCTAGCGTGAACCGATGCGACGAATACAACTAGAACTACGCGCTTGCAAAGACAAGCTTGCGGAAATACCTCAAGACTTTTTTGACAACCTTATATAAGCGGAAAACTACAAACTTTTGTGAATAAGTGTTTGAGAATAATTTGCCGTATATTCTGGCCTCTCACAATCACAAATGAAAACCTCCTGGAGTATTCTGGAAACGATCCCATCGCGACTGAGATAAAGAGACGTAAATGGAACTGGATTGGACACACCTTACGAAGGGAAGATGAAAACATCGCGAAGATGGCTTTACAATGGAACCCACAAGGCAGCCGGCAGAGAGGTCGATCCCGGCAGACTTGGATGCGCACAATCCATGCAGAAACCAGACTGAGTTGGAACGAACTAAGGCACCTGGCAGCAGACAGAAATCGTTGGAAGAACTTTGTTTTCGCCCTATGCTCCTCCTAGGAGCGATATTGGCACAAATTGTGTATATATATCAAGGAAATAAAAAAAAAATATAGAACTTACCATAGGCATAGCCTTTGGCATGCAAAAAGATCAGAGCCTCAAGTATTTGCTTGCCATACGAGGCCACTTGCTTCAAGGAGAGAGCAGTACGACCCTTGGGACTGCCATATTTACTCAGAAAGGGGTTCTTGGGTGTGGCCACCATGCACAGAACATCCTTTAGAGTGCCATGCTTATGGAATCTGTCAAATCAATTGAAAAATTTATACTCTTTATATTGAGGGATCAACTGGATAGAGCTTACTTTCGTATAAACAGGCAGCCGTTCTCCGTGTGTGCCGCAAACACTACAGGCTCAATGTGGGGATGCTGCAGACCCATTAGACTCTTCAATACACCACCAATCTCCTTTTCATCAATAAACTTGTCCGGTCCGTATTCCAGCCACTCGGCCACCATCTCTGCTTGGGGATCCAAATGACCCGCATCCATGGAATTGCCATTGCTGCTGCCCGAGGCAAAGTGTTTGCTTTGATGCGTTTGCGAACCGCTTTTCACCAGCAATTTGCTGCTGCTGCTCTTGTCTGGCGGCTTGGGTGTGACCTTAAAGTAATGCTTGCGTAAACGCCAGCCTATGGCGCCCATGGTGGCCCCCAAGCCCCATACCGTATCGGAGCGTAGGCAAAGCAAAGCATTTTGTACGGCATGATCTGTGTTACAAGTTAAGAGTCTTAGGGAACGTTTCATTACAGTTTCATCACAACTTACCATGGAATGATTGTGAATAGCTTTCGGGATCCACAAAGCGCTTGGCTGGCAGCGATGATGCCAATATGGGATTCATTAGTACGGCTTGTATATAACGTTGCAGAGCTTCTTTCCGTTCAGCTATGAAATCTGGACGCATATTACCAAAGATGCGTTTGCCAGGCAGCGGCAATTCAATGCCCGAGATTCGTAGACATTTGTGGAGTTGATCGAAGTCATTGTAACGGCGCAGAACATTCCAGGAGTTTGATTTGTTCGGCCCTCTTTGCACCCGCAGCAGGTATTCCTATGTACATGCACACACACACACACACACCCACACGCATGCACAGAGTCATATGAAATCATCAACAAAGAGGCAAATTATTGATTTTTCTTGGAACAGGCTTTGCGTTCATTTTTTTTTTGGCCAGTCATATTTACCGTATGTCCGTTGACTTCCTCAACTGTGGAAATTTCGCAGCTTAACTCCTGGGTGTCATCTATTTGCAATTTATTTTCAAATCGGCTGGCGAAAATGGCCATTTGCGACTAAAATGCATTATTTACCGCCCCCGCCGGAGAGCTTACGCTTGCTGTTTGTTTTTGATAAATTTGGGGTGTGCCAGGTAACCGCCAAAGCGTTTATGAAAATAATAAATAAAATTATGGCTTAAATAAGTTTTAAATTTAAAACTTTTTTATCACTGGACTAAGTTTTTTTTGGATAAGTTTACCCAGAATATCAGCATATATTAGGGTGACCACACTCGATGTATACATTTGCTATCGATACTAGTACTCGATACTTGGTTTTGCGCAGGCTGTTTGGCATTTAGTAGTTGATTCCTGCAATCCTTAATCATGGGCATCTCCACGGCCGTGTTGCGCACCCAGCTAATGGGCCTCATCAATTTCACCGGCACACACAAGGACCAGGCGGACAAATATCGCCAACTGCTCAAAACGGTGCTCTCCAATACGGGACAAGAATTGATTGATACCTTGCGGCTCTTTGTGGAGGCCATTGTCAATGAGCATGTCAGCCTGGTCATTTCGCGTCAGATCCTTAACGATGTGGGCGTGGAGCTGAGTAAGCTACCCGATGACATGTCTAAACAGCTGTCGCATTTCACTTTGGAGAAGGTCCATCCCCGGGTGATTTCTTTTGAGGAGCAGGTGGCCGGCATTCGTTTTCATTTAGCCAATATCTATGAAAGGAATCAACAGTGGCGTGAGGCGGCCAATGTTCTAGTGGGCATTCCCCTGGAGACGGGCCAGAAACAATATTCGGTGGAGTGTAAATTGGGCACTTACCTGAAAATTGCACGTCTCTATTTGGAGGACAATGACTCGGTGCAGGCAGAGTTATTTATCAATCGGGCCTCGCTGCTGCAGGCTGAGACCAACTCCGAGGAACTTCAGGTAAGTGACAAAATACTCAAATGTTTGAAGCTGCTAAAATGTCTACTCCCTCGGCTTAGGTGCTTTACAAAGTGTGCTATGCCCGCGTTCTGGACTACCGACGCAAGTTCATAGAAGCGGCCCAGCGTTATAATGAACTCTCCTATCGCAAAATTGTGGATCAGGGCGAACGCATGACCGCCCTGAAAAAGGCTTTAATTTGCACAGTTTTGGCCTCAGCGGGTCAGCAGCGCTCTCGCATGCTGGCCACTTTGTTTAAGGATGAACGCTGTCAGCATTTGCCTGCCTATGGCATTCTGGAGAAAATGTACTTGGAGCGCATCATACGACGCTCTGAGTTGCAGGAGTTTGAGGCACTGTTGCAGGATCATCAGAAGGCTGCCACACCGGACGGTTCGTCCATATTGGATCGTGCCGTTTTCGAGCATAATCTATTGTCTGCAAGCAAATTGTATAATAATATTACTTTCGAGGAGCTGGGCGCTCTGCTGGATATACCGGCTGTTAAAGCCGAAAAGATTGCCTCCCAAATGATCACCGAGGGACGGATGAACGGGCATATTGATCAAATCTCGGGAATCGTACACTTTGAGAATCGTGAATTGTTGCCCCAGTGGGATAAACAAATACAATCGTTGTGCTATCAAGTGAATTCCATTATAGAGAAGATCAGTGTGGCCGAGCCAGATTGGCTGGATAATATGAATTAAAGTTGTGCAACTTTTCCATTACTCATACCAATTTGAATCCATACTCTCTCTCTCTCACCCTCATCAAAGCCAAGCAGTTTGATTTGAGATTTCATTTTGATTTTAAGAAAATAAATGAAATTGTGTAAAATTTAATACATTCCCGGAGGCATAAACAAAAAACAGATAAAGTTAGTGGAAGATGCTTAATAAACCTCATCAAGCAAGACGCGCAGATGGTGAGCGGGAAAAAGGATCGGTATATTAATGTTTTCTACACAGGATTGTTTACAAAATACGACACATTTGTCCTACTGTTCCATGCAACTGGGACTGGAGAGCATTTCTAACCCATAAATTCGGAATTTTTTAAGCTACTTACCAAAATTCTGCGGCAGAGCGATCCGAGATCAGATTAAGTTTTGTGCAAAATTGTTCGATCTCATTGGGTCTCGTGTCTTTTTACAGAAATTTTTCTAGGTAATTATAGAAATATTTTATTAGATATTATATAAAATTTTTTCGGTAAACATCATAGTGCGTCACCGAATTCTAAAACTCCCACTAACAAACCAACAAAGACTCGCTCCGTGGGGAATGACCATGGTGCCACGTTACAACACTAACTCCAAATGATATGCTTACCGGCACTCGGACACTCAGACTGTATATTTAATATTTCTACTGGTTCACTTGTGACCTTGGCCCATTCCACCGAGATCTCCTTACCCCATCACCTAATATTAATTTCGGTCAAATGCAGCTATTAATATAAATTTGCCACCTCGTCGTTATTGATTTGTAAATATAATCGCACAACTATTTTTGATGTTGATCAAAAAAATAGGGGAGAATGGGGGTTCTGAGCCGCTGGGGGTTGTGAGCCACTCGAATATTGGCCACAAAAAAAAAAAATATTTAAACTTTTTGTTTATGTCATGTGTCTCCTTCTTATTACCTAACTTTTGGCAAGCAACCTATCAGTCTACACCTTCTTTAAGTTCGTGAACCAGAACTCGACTTTTTTTTCAAAAAAAAAAGTTTTTTTTTCATTTTTGACTTGTGAATATGATACAAAATTTTTTTCGTAATGACAAAAGTAAGTATGAGGGAAATATCTTTGGTCAATTGCCTTTTTGATAGAAATATGTTTTTTTTGTAACAATTTCTTTTTGGTTATGTGACGTCACCAAAAAAAAGTGAGATATGGGGGTTGTGAGCCACTTTGAAAAAAAGTCGGTTTTGACTTTCAAAGAGAATATTGCAATGACGCGCAATAAAACAGAGGAAAAACTCTCCAAAGAAGTAAAAAAAAACATTGAAAAAGGCAAACAAAAGAACAGCCACAAGCAAAAAGTGCTCGTATATAAAAGAAAACAAGCCTGATGCCGTCAATCAATTTTCACTCTTCATTGATATTTCTTAATTCAGAATATGAGAAAAATTGTTCATTTTTTTCATTTAATAAAGAATAATGGCTTAAAAACACGAATTTTGAACTTTTAGATGGGTGGCTCACAACCCCCCACAAATTTTCGAAATGTCAAAAAATCATTTTTTTTTTCAATATGAAATAAAAAAAACCAAAAACTTTAAAACTAGTGATGAGAAAGTTTTGTGCATTTTTACCTAAAATACAAAATTTACAGAACGAAAAAAATATTGATTTTTGGCGAAGTTATGTTGGAAAAACAAAACTATGATCACAACCCCCCACTCTCCCCTACTGATGTGTTGGCACTAAAATCAAAATATTCGAAATAACATTCGATATTTCCATAAGAAATTAATATTCTGAGAACTAAATTAATAGCCTATTTCCACTGAACAAATGAAGCTTCATTTCATGAAATAAAGAAAATGATATCATTTCTTCCATACGAATTGTCACTTCATTTTGCCCTTCATTTCTATCATTTCTCGAAAATGATGACAATTGCCCCGAAAAAGTAGGCGTATTTTGCTTAAAATATAAATAGGTAAAAAAATAAAAATAAGTTGTGTATTTAGCTTTCTGCTGATAGTTTAGGGCGATGGCAATGCGTTCGTCACGAGGATTGCTGTCCTGAGGGGTATTTCTTTTTTTTTTTTTATACCCTTGGAGAGGGTATATATTAAAATTGTCCGGATGTTTGTAACGCACAAAAATTAAAAACAGTAGAAACAGAGTACCGTGTTTTTTCAGGGGGGGTTTTCAGAATAAAAATTTAGTAAAAAAAAATTTCGCATATAAAAATTTCCTGGCCGGGGGGTTTGGAACCCCCCACCCCCACCTTCGTACGCCACTGACATAAAATAAGTATATTCTTGATCAGCGTGGCGAGCTGAGTTGATATAGCCATGTCCGTCTGTCCGTCTGTCCGTCCGTCTGTTTCTATGCTATCTCCTCCGTCAGTTTTAAAGCTATCTCCACCCAAACTTTGCACCGAAGTCTTTTTTGGTATAAATACGGTGCATATTTATCGGAACCGGCCGGATTGGATGACTATAGCATATAGCTGCCATAGGAACGATCGGTTGAAAAAGTAGTTTTAGTGAGAAAAACTTTTTTGTTTTCAATGCTATCGCTCCCAACCCTCGTATTTATAAGTTTTTCATGATTTCACATAATTTCACCGAGATTTATCAAAATCGGACAACTATATAGTATAGCGCTGCCATACAAAAGATAATTCGGAAAAAAGTCTAAGTAAGAAAAACTTTTTGTTTTCAATGCTATCGCTCCCCAATTTGTACAGATCTATATTATATACTACCACACTATTTTGTCAAATTTGATTTAAATCGGATGACTATAATATAGCTGCCATAGGAACGATCGGTCAGTAGTTCTAGTGAGAAAACTTTTGATGAATATATCGTATAGCCATATATCAAACTGGCAGCATATATCATGCTCCAGTTGGTATATAAACTTCGGTACAGCCGAAGTTAGCTTCCCTCTATTTTTTTGCTAAATATTGCAAAATGTCCTGTAAGTTTGAAAGAGACGCCTGTTATTTAAAACAAACAAAGCAGCTAGTTTTTGTCAGTGTCAAAATGATGACACTTATTAATGGAAACGGGTTCATTTCTAGAAATGAAAATGATAAGAAATGAAGAACATAATTTCATATCAAAAAAGTCGTACACGTCACTTAGACCATATCGGGTTAGCTTTATGAATTTGGAAATGCTATTGCATTTAAGCGTTGTGTTAATTTAATTAATTGTGTAATTTTTCTTATTTTTTTGACATTTGAAGAAAAGAATTGACATATAATATTTTTAGTAATAAACCTGCAAATTTAAAAAAACTTAATTAAAAAGGAACTCATGGATGACCGCTCTGGCTTTCTAGCTGTATAATAATTCTTTTCAATTCGCTGCCCATCGATGACATTTTTGTAAAAATTGTTGTATACTAAATATTTACTAATTTCTTGTTAGATGCTTCATTCTTGGAATAGTTTTTGGCATATAAATATTATTTCAAATTAAAAATGTGGTCATATACTCGGTGCGTGGTTGTTGCGTTTTTGACGACCATATAAATGGGTAATTTTTTCTTGATTTTTATAAAATAATACATCGAAAGATGATTCAATTTTTCTTTTTTCAATTAACAACGACGTGAGCACAGGCTGATGAAATCTGAAATTCTGGAGCCTGAAGAGTTCTCCTGAGTCCTCAGAATTGCAGCATTGACGGCAGTAAAAACATGCAAAGAGATCAGAAACATGCAAAGAGATCAGATGACGATGTCTTCGCTATCTCATTCTTAAACTTTACTAATGCTCCAATAATGTAAAGCACCAACTCATGAGTGTGTACTTACTATGTTTTTCGTGCATACAATCGTTCTTTACTAATCGAGCAAGGTTCGCGATTAGAAAGAATCTTCACGCAAAAATTAGTTAAAAGATTTCCCCGTATTTTGCAATCGACTGGTCGTAAATATTTCGACCTATTCCAACGTTCTTCGTTTGTAGATACTTTTCACGGCTGATGCCTTTTGAAACAATCTAAATATTTGCATCTTGTTCTAAATATCTTGATTACAAGAATATTTCTCTTTGCATATATTGGGTGAATTAAGTCATTTGCTTTGCGGAGGCTTTCCAGCCCTATACCCCTTACTTTAATCAACCTAGGTTATAATTTTGAGCAGTTATTGAGGATCCGAGATCAGAAAAATTAATCAATTCCTTCGAGCCAAGCGACGTAATTGTCCTTCCTTCCCTGATAATCTATTCCCGGCACCATCTTTCGGGCTTCAGACAGCAGTGACCTATAGTTCGATTTTGAAAACTGTCTGCTTATTAGTACTTTCAACGTCCTGGCACATTCGTGTTCACTGCTGTCGTCCTTAATATTTCGTAAAGGTTTGCAGTTAAAATACGAACCGGCGGTTGTCGACTGGTCGAATTCCTCATCCTGTGAAAAGCGAACGAAATCCATCTTCTTCGTTTACAGCCCTTCCAATGACGAAGCGACATCATTTTGTTTTAAAAATATTCTATATATTTATATGTTTATATATATATTGTACCATATATTTTCAAATATTCGTATAATTCACAAAACGACTTTAGTTCTTAAATAACTAATGGAAAGTTTTGTTGTAATCCAGAGACAGCAGATACAACTTCTAGTCCAACTCCTCAAATTTACATAACTCTAAACATTAAGCTAATTATTTAAACAAGATTTAACTAGAAAAGAAAACGAAGGGTTGCGCGATATATTACACAATCTCGAGGGGTTCAGCGGGCGGGAGAATGCTTAACTTAGTATCTAGGATAGAATCATCCCTGGGTATTCGAGGAATTCTCCTCGTTGAGTTGCATTTGGGCCAGTGTGCGTACAACAACGCCACGATTTACAGGCGTCAGGCTCTGGCAGAGACCCACCACAGCGTCCAGCGCCACATCGGGGCAGTCCTGAAATAAAGAAAATGTTCCATCATTAGGTAAACATTATTTTTCTTCGACAAACATACCTCAAGCATTTTGGATATGGTGTTAATAATGGCATCTCTTCGCACGGAATTCACATTTCGGGAAACAATCGACTCTTCATGGGTTTGCTCTTGATACCAATCCACCATTTCCTTATTCTTCTCCCATACATAAGCCTGAGAATAGAGTTTAGAGTTAATTTGGTTACAAACATCTAATTTTCATTCGTCTCTCACCTCGGTGGCTCCTTTGTCTTCGACCAGCCAGCGTAGAAGCATTTGTTTGGCCTGACCCACAGACAAATTATCCTGAGCCTTTAATATCTTCTTAATGTAGGCATCCTCCAGTAGCAGACGTCGCAGACGCCAATATAGCCAGAGACGAGATTCCCGCCAGGGTACAATTTCACTAATGCACTCCTTCTCCAACATGCGTTCGGGGGTATCATGCAGATCGGCAAAATGTACGGCCACCGTGTGATAGACATGCATGAGCATGGCAATGCGGGCCTTGATCTTCTCATCCAGTTCAGCGGTTCTGACCTTGTCGCCCGCGGTCATGGCTTCATCGAGTTCCTTTTTCAGCTGCAGAAGGAGAAAATGATTAATTAAGTTTGCCTTATAAGTATGATATTTATGACTAACCCCTATGGTGGTGGCATCTAGACGATGTATGGTCTTGATTAGATCCTTTTCTTTGTACTTAATCTCCACTATGCCTTCCGGCTCGAGAACACCACCACGTGCCTCTGGATCAGCATAGGTTTCCATGTAACGCGGGTTAATAAGCGAATCCAACACTGCCCAGGCTCCACCGCGCAGCTCTGCATTGGGTGGCAGGTAGATTAGAACCGGCTTCTTGTATTCCCTCAGACCGTCTACAATGTAGGCTCCGAACTTGACTATCTGCTCGTACATGTCCTTCATGCCACCCGAGAAACCACGCCAGTTGGCAAACACTATCAAGGGCAGTTCCTCGCGTCCGAAATCCTTAATGGCCTGAGCCGTTTTATATGAGGAATCGGGGTACCACACCTGACCCGCCTGCTGTAACGTTTTGGCCTCAGAGTCCAGATTGGCCGGATCAGCGGGCATCTCCACCTCCACAGTGCGTGTTTCGACGGCTATAACACCCACCGGTACACCACCCAGACGGGCACGTCCGGTGACCACAGTTTTAGCCCAGGGGGCCATAATCTCACTCCAAGAGTCCCGATCAAAGAAACCATTCTCCCATTCGTTGGCATTGGCAGGATTAACACGACCAGCCAGCATCCAGCGAGGATCATAGGGCGATTTGGTGGGCATAAAGTCGACGGGACGATCGATACGATCGCTGGGCAAAATGATGGGCAGATCGCAGCCAATGTAGGCGGGAATGTAGGAGAGCCAGTCCAAAATGGTGTAAACACCATCCAAATCGATGGCCTCTGTTTTGTGCGTGACACCATTGTTGTACATGATTTGGACACCACCCAGCTGGTTGTTTGAGGCGTACACCTTGCGTCCGAGTAGCTGTGGAAAGAAGATAAAGATGACTGACCTCCTACAGGGTAAATAACAAACTTACCTTGTTCAAAGCAGCATAGCCAGTGAGTATAATGTGTGAGTTGTCAATTTGGATGACACGCTGACCCAAACGCACCACATAGGAGCCTATGCCTATGGTGCGGCAGGTGACCATGGCTATGGTGACAATCTCCTCATAGGCCTGAGAAGTTTCGCCCGCAATTAAGCCAGCATAGCGCAGATTCTCCACTCCCAAACCATCGTCCTTGCCTATAATATCGGTAATTTTGTAACGCTGCTCGCCCTCATCCTCAATGAGTATGGCACGCACTGAATTGAGATTGGCCACCTGGGCATAATCCTCCGTAGACAGGTACAGATACTTGAAACCCTTATCGGGCTCCTCAGGATCTTCCCAGGCAATGCGGAACATGGCTTTCACCTCCTCGGCTAGACCAATGCGGGCGCCACTATTCACCGAGATGTAGATCTAAAGGAAAAACTCGCTGGGGTTAAACTGGTAAGCTAGACGAATGGTATATCCCTGGCTTACCCGGGGTACTTTGCGTTCTCGTGCCAGCTGTGAGGCCTTGGCAAACAACACATCCTCCTTAATGCCAAAGGAACCAATTAGATAGGTCAAGTCATTAGCTATCACAATTATTTCACGTCCCAAAGGATACTCCGGTGTGGCCAAAACAATGCGCCAGGCCACCATGCCACACTGCCAAAAAGAAAGAGAATGAAATAAATAAAAGTCTCCTAAGGATGATGTCAACACTTACATTGTTCTCTCCTGGCAGACGTTGCATCTCCACCAGATTATCTCCTTCCAAAACCAGTTCTTGGCACTCCAGCAGTATTTTATCGGGTATGCGTATATCCACAGTGGGACGAGCCTTGGAGAACTCCTTCCAATGCCGTTCAGACATTTGTCGGAACATATCGGGTACATCGTAAACATAGGTGGTGCCATTCGACTGAGCCTGGAAACGTTTCTGCTGTAGGAAATCCTTGGTCATGTAGGGCGATGAAATGGGATGGCCATGCAGTGAGCCCTGTTTATCGCCATAGGCCTGGAACTTGATCTGAAAGGGCGTAGGTTGATATTAGTTTGAACTTATGGAGGGCATAGAAAAAAAAGATCGATTGGATGAAAATCTGGGTGCATGAAATAACGCCCGTGGGCCTTATTTCACTCCAAAAAGTGAAATAACGCCCACGGGCGTTGTTTCGCTTTCAAAAGTGAAATAACGCCACTGATGTTTGAGAAAAATGTTTCAAAAATCTCGTAAAATTTGCCTCTCATGTTTTAAAAAAATTTTGTGCTCGAAATAACAAAAGTTAGTTAAAAGGTAATCATTTCAATTTATGTCTTGTGCTCGAAAAATTAGTGCAAAGCCATTACCAACACCGAGGATCAGATAAATCCAATCATACTGCACAAACGCAATTAAGCGGCTGCTGGTTTCATTATTGCCAAGCATTTAGGAGCAACAGCTTATAAATAAAATCATTTGGAATCCAAATTTTGGATTTATGTTGATAAAGAATGAAGATTGCCTCAAATGGTACCGTATATTTTTAAGCATAGCCAAAATATTGAACCTACGCAAGGAAAGTCATGCTCTACTCAAAGATTTTTACATTACTTTGAGAAAGAATGGATGACAAAGGTGAGAAGAAATAATAATCCAAAAATTGTGAGGGAAATAAAAAAGAGCTGGTTGAAATCAATATTATTTAGCAATAGAAGTGATAAAAGCGATATATTGCTTTAAAATTGAAGTAGAATGTGGGAAATAAAAGGTGAAACAACGACCGTGGGCGACAGCGGGTATAGAATGTAGGGTTTAATTTCAGATGTCGTTCCAAATTTTACATGTTTCAATATTTTTATAATATTACTAAACCAATAGTGAAGAAGACGAAAGTTATTGTGGCACTATTTTAATAGAGCTGGAGAAACATCGATGTTTATTTCAAATTTTAAGAGTCTGGTGATGTAGCTTCCTAAATCACTTTCTTGTTTGAGATTAAATTGAAAATAAATAGAGAATATAAATAATATATATATAAATTTGATAAATTAGAAGACCAATGTCCCTTCTAGGGTTCTAGATCAAATATTTATTTTTAAGTATTTTTAAAATTATTTAAATTTTTTATAAAGGAACATTAAACGCTCCTAATTCTTTGGCATTAAGGTTCGACAGGGTCTGTCTAGCTTTACTGAATGTTCTTTCAGAAGCTGTGGATGTTGCCAGAATAGATAAGTATTTTCTAGCCACTTCTTTTAGTGGGCTCAAAGAGCTTGGACAGACTTAAGTTCACTTCCCATTTTTGGTGTGTTTCGCTGCATCTCGCATATTAGTGGGATAATTAGTGAAATAGTGGCATATTTTCTCCCAGAAATTTGCAAAGTGCCACACTTTTCTAAGAGGTGAGGATTTCTGACATTTCTTGTAAAGTTTCTATATGAGGGCTTTTGGAGTTGCTTAGAGTTTGGAGTAAAATTGTGGATAAATGGTCAGTCGGAAGTAAAATTCGCTTTATCATTAAAAATAAACTATTCCACCGAGTGGCAACTTCTTAAATAATGCCATAAACATTATTTGTGGTTTGGAACTGTTTTAGTTTTTCATTGGCCACAGTACCTGATTTAATAACTCACAACTCGCTTACATTTGGAAATCACGGCGTTAGGGCAGGGAAGTCGAAGGAATTCTTGAACTAAAAGAGGGAGTGTGAGTTCAAATCATAGAAAATTTGTGAGTTTTAATAAATCGCAATTTTTTTTGATTATGGCATATAAATGGATAAGCATCAACCACATTCATACATTATAGGGTTTGGTCCAATCAATTTTTTTTTTTGATAGTTGCATATTTCATCTTGACAGAAGCGCAAATTGGTCACCTTGGACGCCAAGCAAATTTTATACGAAAACAGCGTGGCCTTGTTTTGTTTATGTAGGGTTGCAAAAACATCGATTGTGAAAAAAATCATCGATGTTACCATCGATGTTTCTCCAGCTCTATATTTTAAGGGACTTTGTGAAAGGTTTGTGGAAGATGAAATACAAAGAAGAGCGCAGGCACATCTTTTTTGAATGATTTTGTTAAAGGATTGTGTTTCCGTAATAGGTGAATTATAAATTTTTTTTGCCTGCGCCATCAAGAATCAACCCCCTATATCGCTTTCATCACTTTTATTCCTTGATAATATTGATTTAAACCCGCTTTGTATTTTGTATCTCCCTAAAGAAACGCAAGGAAATCCGTAAGTGGAGAAGGAAATTCAATTTTGAGGCTTAGAACAAATTATGTTAACTTATTTTTAAGCCATACCTCGTGCATTTTCTGTTCACGGTCAAAGCTTAAGGACTACAAGCTTATTGGAGTCATTAACACGATATTGGGAAGTAAGAAAGCATGGCAGATTTTATAAATTCTTGGAAGTAATTTTTGGGATGAGAGAAGATTGGCTTGGCCCTTTGGGACTGTTTAGCCAATTTTACATTACACTTACAGTTCGGTGAAAACAAAATTGTGGTATTGAGCAAAAATTTAGACAGGTATAATTTCACTTGAAGATTTCTTTAACTGCCGATTGGCGATTCTACAAATTATAATGGTGATTTTGACTCGGATTCTCTTCAAATTGATGAACGGTTGAAGTCCTTCCCTTATATAATTGGAATTAGTGAAACAACGTGTATAGGCGTTATTGCACTCATAATAGTAACATCCGGTGATTTTACTTCACTTTTGAAATATTTCTGTGAAATAATGCCCACGGGCACAAAGTTGGAAGTGAAACTACGCCCGTGTGGGCGTTATTTCACTGGGCGTTATTTCATGCACCCGAAAATCTAAGATCAATTTGATACAAATGGATATCGATATTATCCAATGTTTACTCTGTTTTACT
>JAEIFU010002342.1:0-45681 GCA_018904235.1 Lordiphosa stackelbergi
CGAAGTCGGACTTGGTACGATGAGGAGTGCCGACTTGCTACTGCAGAAAAGACGCAGCCTACAGGAGAACTCTGCAGTCGGGGAGCAACGCGGGCTGTTACGGAGCGATATCAGGAGAAAAAGAAAGAGCGGAAGCGCCTCTTTAGAAGGAAAAAGAGCGAGCAGGAAGGCGCATGCGCGAGGAAGTCGAGATGTTATTCGGCATGAGTGAGACTCGAAAATTTTACCAAAAAATTAAGCAATTAACAGAAGGTTTTAAGCCCAGAGTCGCACAATGCAAAGACGAACACGGGGAATCTGGTCACCGATCCGCAAGTGGCGCTTAACAAATGGAGAAGCTACTTCTCCAACCTACTGGGAGGCGATGACGAACATGATGCCGCCCTCTAGAGAAGTAGCGATGCCACCAATCGACAACATAGAGATAGACCCGCCGACCCAACAGGAAGTCTGCTTAGCCATACAAAGGCTAAAGAACAATAAATCACCTGGCGCTGATGAGCTGCCCGCTGAATTGTTCAAGGCTGGAGGGAAGAATTGGTAAGGTGCATGCACCAACTTCTTTGCCGTATATGGGTTGACGAAAGCATGCCCGACGATTGGAATTTAAGTGTTCTATGCCCAATCTTTAAAAAAGGAGACCCTGCAGTTTGCGCCAACTACCGCGGGATCAGTCTCCTTCCCATTGCATATAAGGTTCTGTCGCGCATTATTTGTGAACGTCTTAAGCCGCTTATTAACACACTGATTGGACCTTATCAGTGTGGCTTTAGACCTGGTAAATCCACCACAGACCAGATATTCACATTACGACAAATCCTGGAGAAGACCTATGAGAGAGGCATCAACACACACCATCTATTTGTTGATTATAAATCAGCCTTCGACACGCCGATAAGGTCAAGGTTTTTTGAAGCCTTGTCTACCCTTGGTATACCAGCAAAGTACGTCCGTCTTTGCATGATGACGTTGAGAAGTACACAAAGCTCCGTCAAAATAGGAAAGAACCTTTCCGAACCATTTGATACCAAGAGAGGTTTTAGGCAGGGCGATACCTTATCGTGCGACTTCTTCAATCTACTGATGGAATATATACTGCGCCAGTGCCCACATGCCAACAGAACGGGCGCCTTTATTCATAAAGATCTAATGCTACTCGCATATGCCGATGATATCGACATCATCGGCAAAAAACGAACGGGCGGTAAGCAGGGCGTTTTCAGAGATTGAGAGGCAGTCAGAACTGATGGGTCTAGCGGTGAATGAGGACAAGACGAAATACCTTGTATCCGCGGACAAAAAGTCCTTGCGTCTTGGACAATTTGTTACAATGGGAGAATACAACTTTAAAGTTGTTGAGGATTTTGTTTACCTCGGAACGACGATAACCAGCGACAACAACATCAGTCTGGAAATCCGAAGAAGGATCACTCTTGCAAACCGATGCTTCTACGGGCTAAGTAGAGAGCTCAAGAGCAGAGACCTCAAGCGAAGAACAAAATTAGCCCTATACAAGTCGCTAATCATCCCAGTCCTGCAATACGGCGCAGAAGCATGGACAATGACAGCAGCGGATGAAGCGGCGATTGGCGTGTTTGAACGAAAGATTCTTCGGAGGATTTATGGACCTTTAAAAGTTGGCGATGTTTTCCGCATTCGAAATAATGACGAACTGTATGAGCTCTATGGGGACACTTGTCTGGTCAAGCGCATAAAGCAACAGCGGCTGCGCTGGTTAGGACATGTCACCAGGATGGACGAAGAAGCTCCAGTAAGGAAAGCTTATTATTCGAAGGCGGCTGACTTCGGAGGAAGAGGCAGGCGGGGGGAGACCTCGACTGAGATGGGATGACCAGGTTCGGGCAGACCTTGCCAAGCTTGGTTTGACCAATTGGTCCCAGCTCGCACGGAGCAGAAGCGACTGGCGGACATTGTTGGCAGCGGCCGAGACCGTCGAACGGTTGTGATGCATGCATCGGGCCAATCAAGAAGAAGAAGATCCAAACCAGGCCAATATTCAATTCAATATATTGAAAGCTTGTGTCACTGATACAAACCAATTGGTTCGCCAAATCCGATCCTTGCCATGAGCATAGGAAAATTATACTAACGCATTTAATTAGGGTTCTTTTACTCAGGCACTGCAGATGGATGCAGGAAAAAATTAAAAAAAAACAGAAAGGGATCGAATCTATCAAAATAATCATGATAAAGAAAATAGAGCTAAAAAACGAGAGCATGACCCCAAAATGGTTATGGACTTTGAGAGCGTAGAAAACAAACATTCTCAGAGATCGAAAAAATTAAAAAAGTTAATGCATTTGTAAAAAAAATGCATTATGCATGCAAATTAATAAAGCAGCAAAAAGAATGTCCTTTTAAAATTGTACGCGATTATTAATCGTATAAACCAAAAAGCTGTCCGATCTAACGGCATTTAGACATTTTGGCTTAGCAAAGATCGCTGATGAGGAAAAGTGTTTTTTTCCGAAACAGCCTAAAAGATAGAACTCAAAAACTACACAAATTGGTATATAAATATTATACCTCGGAGTGCTTTTCCTATATTCCGAAGTTCAGCTGTTGCTTTCCTAACTTTCACTATAATTTTTTTATTTTTTGCATCAATTTTATGAAAAATCAACTTTGAACGGCTGTCATTCAAAAAGTATTTTGTGAAAAGGTTCCAAATTTTGCCATAAAATAGCTATATGTATTAAAAATCATTGCCGAACTTCGTTTTATCCAGTTTCCCAAGCAAAAAAATGTGTGAGTGCGTTTAACACTCACGAGGCATTTCATTTTTATACCCTTGCAAAGGATATTATAATTTTGCCCAGAACTTTGCAACTCATAGGAGTTTTCATTTCCGACCCTATAGACTATAAATATTCTTGATTAGGGCGACGAGCTGAGTTGATTGAGCTGTGTCCGTCCATCTGTATGTCCGTCTGTTTGTTTGTCTGTCTGTTTCTAGGCAAACTTGTCTTTCAGTTTTAAAGCTATCGAGCTGAAACTTAGCACAGAGTCTTGTTTTTACTGCAGTATGCTAAAATGTTTAAACCGGCCGGATCGGATGACTATATCTTATAGCAGCAGAAAAAGTGTCTTTTAGTGAGAAAATTTTTTATGTTTTTAATGTTAAGGTATACAAACTAAGCGATTGTTAAGCTTCTGCAAGGATTGTTTTTTTTTATATTGCTTCTATTTTACATTTTCGGTTATTCTCTGCCTTTGCAAGTTGACAGTGTCTAAATAGAATTCCGCATTAAATGAAATTTACATTTACAATTTATCTTATCTTTACTTACAATGATCAGCAAAATCATAGACGCTCCAAAGTCAAAACTATTGTTATTTTTAAATTAAGCCCTTTAATTTAAGAAAACAAGCTCTCTTCTTGGTACACAATCAGCAATGGCATTTTGTCAAAAGCAGAAAACCATGATACAACTAATACGGTATGCTGCCGCTCTCAGTGCCCTGTCTTTTCATTACTTGGTAGCTCTCACTCTCCCTCTCTCTGGCGCTTACAGCAAAAGTTGTATCATGCTCAAGAAATAATACGGGAGTACACTCTCTATTGTTCTCTCGTTGTTGCTGTGGTAGTCTCTGTGCGGTTTTTTTTTGCTGAGCCACAGGCAAAGAACTGCCCAGCCAGCAATTTAGCAAACGTTAAAAAGCAAGCTTAAAGTAAGATTGCTTTTGCAAGCGTTGTCGTATGGCAGCCTACGACATTTACAAAACACTTGCTAAAGTAAGCTATTTGCGCATGTCGTTTCGGAGACCGAGAGAAAATTCGTGCTCACTTTTTCTCTCTCTCCCGCTCGCTCTCTTCGCAAAACTTCAGATCTTTTCGTGTTACGCAGCTGCAGCTGGCAAGGCAGACAAAAAAGTTAAAGCCTAGTACGGAGGGCGTTCGAATTTTCCTTCAGCCGTCAAAATCCATATAATAAAAATTGCTTAAGGAATTTTTCCTTGCCTCATTCTGATGTTGGGTACGCAGAAAGCCAAGCAATACACACAGAATTTTGACAGTTGCCATATCGACGAACCGTGTTGACTGTATCGAACAGCTGTTTCTCCCAGAGATATTGTGCAGTCATTTTTTCCGTGTGTCAGTTGTCAAAAGGCAAGGCAAAAGTAAATAAATCGTCTGCAAAATTTTAGTTATGGTGACAAAAATGTATTAATTGATGCAGTGAAAGCATCACAGATGGCAAGCAACTGGACACCGCATTTACAAAAAGGGCTTGCGAAGCAGTTGGTGTCCAGTTGAGAAAAGGATTGCATAGAATCACTTCGTGTGGCTGCCTCATTCTTCTGCACCAGACAATCAGGATGTAGTCTTGCTCCACTCGTGTCATGTTGTTTCAGGGCACGCCACAAGGCATGAACCGAGCCATCTTGCGTTGCAGCGATATGTGCACCTGAGTGGGATCCTTCTCGCCCTGAACGATGTTCAAAATGGAAATGGAACAATTATGATTGCACTTATCTGGCCCCGTGCAGACCATTATATTCTTGATAACAGGCAATTCTGTAGGCTTGCTCACATTCTTCATTTTAATAGCTGCCACTGCAACTGCAATTGCAACTTCCTCCATGTTGTGCATTGTGCCTCATTTTATTTAAATCTTATAGTTAAGTCATAATACAAATCAGGTGGCCTATTCATTTATTTTCCGTATTCGTTATTATACCCTTGGAGAGGGTATATTAAAATTGTCCGGATGTTTGTAACGCACAGAAGGAAGCATCTCCGACCACATAAAGTATATATATTCTTGATCAGCATGACGAGCTGAGTTGATATAGCCATGTCCGTCTGTCCGTCCGTTCGTCCGTCTGTTTCTACTTTTTTGTTTTCCATGCAAACGTGTCCGATGGTCGTAATTATAAGTTCTTTATGCGTTCACATATTTTCAGCAAGTTTTATGAAAATCGGGCAACTATATAGTATAGCTGCCATACAAAAGATAGATCTGAAAAAAAGTTTTAGTATGAAAAACTTTTTTGTTTTCAATGCTATCGCTCCCAAACTCGTTACTGATCAATATGATATGCTAACACATAATTCTGTTAAGTCTGATCCAAATCGGATGACTATAGCATATAGCTGCCATAGGAATGATCGGTCAAAAAAATAGTTTTAGTGAGAAAAACTTTTTTGTTTTCAATGGTAGCGTGTTTGTACGTTTCAGTTATAAATATTATCTGTCTCAACACAATTTTAGAGAGTTTGATCAAAATCGGATGAATATATCGTAAAGCTGCCATATAAAAACTGGCAGAAATATATCATGCTCCAAGGGTATATAAACTTCGGTCGAGCCGAAGTTAGCTTTCCTCTATTTTTTTTAAACTAATAGCCTTACATATTGTAACGAAATAGAGTCCCTAAACAACAATCCGAGGTTTCAATGTGTTCCCCTTTGGGTTTTTATTTCAGGATGTTCTATATTGTATGATGTCCGCCGGGGCTCCTGGTTGGTTCCGAACGTCTTGTTCCGTCTGTGGGCGTCAGTACCTGGTTCCTAGTGTCTCGTTCCGGCTACTCTGCTCCGCGGGGGGTAAAGCAATCAGATGTCGGGCTCCAGTCGGGAATTCCTACTCTTTGTGGGACGTTATATCTAAGAATAAGGGACGGGTAAAGAAACACCTGCTCCATAGAGATTTATAACTCTGGGGAGGATTGGCGATCTAAGAATACACAGTAACAAGCGGGATGCACGACTGCTCCGTAGAGT
Source organism: Lordiphosa stackelbergi (assembly GCA_018904235.1). NCBI lineage: Eukaryota > Metazoa > Arthropoda > Insecta > Diptera > Drosophilidae > Lordiphosa > Lordiphosa stackelbergi. The sequence goes on from JAEIFU010002342.1 coordinate 5,751, forward strand.
ATTAGAAATCTGGGAAGGATTGACTCTCCATGATACACAAGAACGGGGTGGATGCACTACAGCTGCGTAGAATATTACAGTTCTGGGGAGGATTGGCGGTCCAAGAATACACAATTGCAAGCTGGACGCACGACTGCTCCGTAGAGTATTCCAACTCTGTGGAGGATTGGCTATCCACTATACATAAAAACAAGATGGGAGCCCGACTGCTCCATAACTACAGATGCTAACTCCTTTAGCTGGCTTACCTTTGCGCTTCGAGCTGGTGCCGGGCTTTTATTTGCTTTGCTCACTATCGGCTCACGCCACTGTGAGTTCTTTGTAGAGTTGCCCTCGATATCTATCGATTATTAATCGATATCGATCGAGGGCGCCGAAGCTGTCCGTTAGGTTCAAATTCAAATTTCTATTTTTGTAATATTTTAGTTGTGCGTGCTGGACAGTGCTTATATTTCTATAGAATTTTGTTGTTCAGTTTCAGCTACCGGAGTCTTAATGTGTTTCGCGCTGCTGCATACCTCAGGAGAGTGTCTACTGGTTCCACGCATGATGTTTCCAAAGCACTTTATCTAAAAAATATTAAAAATAATAAAAATCAAACTATAAAATTAGATTTCCTTCTAGTGCTTTAGATCAGAAATGACTTATAGTCAGAGGTTTTGCGTAAAAACAAAGAAATTTATAGCCTATTTCCATAAATGCATACCTCAACAAACCAAATTGTAGCATTTGGACTGATAAGCAACCCGAAGAGACTATTGAACTACCGCCACATGCACTAAAATGTACGGTTTGGAGTGGTTTATGGACTGCTGAAATCATCGGTCCGTATATTTTTAAAAAGGAGGTTTACAGCATTTCCGATCCCGAAATCGATTTCACAATTTTTTTTTTAGTGGAGCCGTTAACATTCAAGCTATGATATTTTAGGCCTACTATGACATGCCAAATTATTTTGGACCTGGTTAAGTTTTTATACCCTGTACCAGAAAATCAAACCGAAACGAATTTCGGTTCCGGTTCCGGTACGTACCGAAACTAACGTTTCGGTAGAAGGTTCTGTTTTGGTTCTGATACTGTTTCGGTATTCGGTTCCGGTACCTTTTTATTTCGGTATCGTACCGGAACGTACCTGAATGGACCGGTAAAACTAACAGACATTTTAAAACTTAAGTCCAAACAAAGTGGGTGAGCAGCTATTCACATGTATGTGTACATCGAACTCGAAAATTAAGTAATAATTTTTATGAGTAAAGTGCTTCATTAGCAGCAAGAAAACAGATCATATCATCCAAAGACCATCTCTATCTCTATAAATATAAAAGAGAGTGTCCTGACTGATTCACTGATTCACTGACTGACAGCCCAAACGGAAAAAGATAGAAAGCTGAAGTTTGGACACGAGTTTCTGTTAGTGTTGAAAGTGCGTACTAAGACGGTGTTTTGGAAAATTCCACCCGGAAAAGTTTGTATGGGAAAAATGTTATTTTTCATCCGATTGACTTGAAACTTGGTTTGTAAGCATATTACGCGAAATAATTTGACACGTGTTTTCCCGATTTTGGAAAATCCGGGCACGAGGAAAATGGCCGAAAAATTCTGCATGATAAAAACTATTTTTTTACCCGATTGACTTGAAACTCGGTTTGTTGAGATAGAATACGAAATAATTTTTGATTGCATTTTCCGAAGTTGGAGGGACCATCCCGGCGGTCCCTCCCACTGAGAAGTGGGAGAGGGTGGGTGGGAGGTGGGGTGAAATTGTTGTCTTTATGTGTTGCAGGTACAAAAGTACTTATAAAACGCGAACCGAGGCTTCATTTAAAAAACTGGGTATGAGGTGATGCTTAAAGCAGACCCTTTCATCAAAATTGAAGTGTCTTATGCCGGGATTTTTTTTAGTGTTGTACTGTGCAGTAAGCCAGTACAAATTTTCATGTAAAAATTTGGCTTCAATTCGACAGGGGTTATCATTGTCCAATCTCAATAATATTTATTTTATGAGTCAATAAGGTCAAACAGAATAAAAATAGAGGGTATGCGTATTTGATTTCGCGAAAAATAATTGTTCCTTATGTCTTGGGACACTCTAGTGTACATAAATTATCAATTTCATTTGCGTGTGTTTGCCATAAAAATTTCAGATGTTGTATTCATAAGATGATTAAAATGATATTTAATCAACAATGTCTTTACCAATCTTAACGTTACTTGAAATAAAAAAAATTATTATAAAGAAGATAAATTAATGATTATTTCTTAAAAGCATGATAGCGGTCAATGTATTTCTGTCCATCTGATTTCTTAGCGAAATTTTCCTCACACCGGAAAATAAACGTTCTACGCTTATTTATCGAATTTTCTGACCATCATTTAAGCACATTATGTTTATTTTGTTAAAGATTTAAGCTCAGGAAAACCTTGGTTGATGCCATTAAACTGTTTTGTGAAAATACTAAAGTTTTTGTATTTTCCTCATTCTTTTTATAGAAATTCATATATAAATCGACTTCATCTCCACGTACAGACAAAGTAGTTGGGTCAGAGCTGCTTTCCTCATTTATTTGCAATTGAACAGAAGTGGATCAAATTATTGAATATATATCAGTAAAAGCAGTTACACATGTTCTTTTCTGTTCAGAGGTTAGCCTGACATTATATATAACGAGGGTCTATAAAAATTCCGCATAGAATTGCATCATTTTCAAAAAGACTGGTCTTGCGATTTTCTATTTCACTGAACAAAAGTTTTGCTAAGCCAGAATCTTTTTATACCCTTGCAGAGGGTATATTAAAATTGTCCGGATGTTTGTAACGCATTGAAGGAAGCATCTCCGACAACATAAAGTATATATATTCTTGATCAGAATGACGAGCTGAGTTGATATATTTATGTCCGTCTGTCCGTCCGTCTGTCCGTCTGTTTCTATGCTATCTCCTCCGTCAGTTTTAAAGCCATCTTAACCAAACTTTGCACGAAGTCTTTTGGTACAAATACGCTGCACATTTGTCGGAACCGGCCGGATCGGATGATTATAGCATATAGCTGCCATAGGAACGATCGGTCGAAAAAGTAGTTTTAGTGAGAAAAACTTTTTTGTTTTCAATGCTATCGCTCCCAACCCTCGTATTTATAAGTTTTCCATGATTTCACATAATTTCACTAAAGTTTGATCAAACGGAAGACTATAGCGTATGCTCCAGAACCCGCTGCGCCGAAAAATATTAATCCAAGCACCAACTTTTTGTTATGTTTTCATGCTATCGCAGTCCCAACGCATTTAATTTTGTAGAGCCGACTCACTTGCACATAAACTCACATAAACTTGTTAATTTTATTGCGCCCAATTTTTGTTGTTTTAACTTGAACTATGCAAACTAGTATCTCCACAATAGCTGCCATACAAAAGATAGTTCCGATAAAAAGTCTTAGTGAGAAAATTTTTTTTGTTTTCAATGCTATCGCATCCAAACTTGTTACTGATCAATTGCACATGCTACCACATAATTCGGTTAAGTTTGATTAAAATCGGATGACTATAGCATATAGCTGCCATAGGAACGATCGGTCGAGAAAATAGTTTATGTGAGAGAAAATCTATTGTTCTTAACGGTAACGCCTTAAAACTTGACTTTTTTTTTAATGCTCTTACATAATTAAACAAAGTTCATTTATCTTGGAAGTATGTAGCACATATCTATCGTAGGGATGGAAAGTCGAAATATTGGTGTTACTGAGAAAAACACTTTGGCTTTTAATGAAAACGTCTTCAAGTTTACAATTTATCAATTTCCAGTTTTATCAAAAACAATCTATAAGAAATCTTACCTCACACCGAAGTTTGATTGAGTTGATCAAAATGATATAAATATGTGAAAATTTGTGATTGCAAACATAGTTGTAAGATCAATGGCATACAAATTAAAAGAAATGTGAGAAAGAGAGGATTTAGAATGAAGGCGCGAATGGCGAGCGCGAGAGGATAGATGTTGAGAGAGCTGCTTCAACACAAACTAATTTCATTCACAGATAGAAATTTGCCCATTCTTACTTATTTATGACAACGTAATAAACTCAAAAAAAAACGCAAAAATTCTGAAAAGCCGTTACAATGTAACGGGTTCACTTGACTTTGGGTTTTTCAGGCAGCGTTTTTGTAAACATTGCCACCGCGAGCGGCTGCTTCGGATCTACCTAAGATGTAGAAAAAAGGGTTCAGCTGAGACAATCTCACAGAACAAGTGCAAAATACTGCAATTTGCATGAATGAAACCAGATCAAAGTGGATTTGCTTGCCTTTTTTTCCTATTTTGTCCCTTTTTTATGACTACGAAAATTCCCAGACCTTTTTTTATGACCCTTTAAAAAAAATTAACTCGCGGAAAAAACCGTTGAAATGGGAGCAAGTGCAGCAGAAGCGCAAAAAGAGCACTGAGAGTCAGAAATTAGTTGAAATCGATTCTCCGAACGACTAAGACTACAATTGCGACTGTGCGTTTTTTAAAGTGCTTAAATTATATATTGCGATTAGTTTTGTGTTATAAACATATTTCCATAATTCGATTAGTTTAAACTTAAACTGTGCGCGGCGTCTTAATTATTTCGTACGCGAGTTTTGTGGAGTTGGCTGCGGTACTACTCTAATCGCAAGTTATTTATTTAATTCTTTAAATTTCAAAACAAAGTCTTTTTTAAGACTCTTGTGTTTATATATTATCTTTTTCAGCTTGCTTATTTTTTCCAATATTTACCATTTCTTTTAGTTTTTTCAGCGTTTATTATTCAGTGTTTGTATTTGTTTTGAGTGTTTTTATAAAAACTAATAATGCCACGAGTAACCAGAAAGTCTCAGGAGCAAAGACGCCGCGAAGCTACAAATCGTAGTCGCTCTTACTACGCGGAAAATTCTAGTGGTGTACGTGAACGCAACTCCCAACGACTAACTAGTGCTCGCGAATCCACTGAATTTCGACAACAAGAACGCAGAGACGATGCCTTAGCGCGTTCTAGTCGTCGAAGCAATGTGTCGTTTAGAGAGCAGGAACAGGATCGAAATACTGCTGAACATGCGAATCGCAGATTAAATTCGGACTACAGAGATGGGGAGCGCCTACGAGATGCTGAACATCACGCTATCCGACGCAACATTCCGGAGATTAGAGATGAGGAACAGGAACGAAACACTGCGGAGCATGCTAGTCGCCGACTCAATGTGGAATACAGAGAAGAGGAACAGCAACGAAATACCGCAGAGCATGCTGATAGGAGATTAAATGCGGACTACAGAGATGAGGAGCGTCTACGTGATTCAGAACATCACGCTATCCGACGCAACATTCCGGAAATTAGAGATGAGGAACAGGAACGAAACACAGCAGAGCATGCTGATCGGAGACTTAATAGTTTCTGTGAAAATTATATAAAATGAATGCTGCTTTGATAACCATATAAATGAGCAAGCTAGCGAGTGCGCCTTCATTTGTTGAATGGGAGGGTTTTGACGTGCTTTGCGCAGAGTTGCTGAAGACGACTTCATGCCGGCAGCACAAAAATACCACGCAAATCACCCTCCGTATGGACATTTGTAAGAACAACAAAAAATATTTACAGCTTTGGTTAATCAATATTACAGAAAAGATATGGAGTGTTTGGGAGCGGGATATACCACGAACTCTGAGAAGTTTTTAAGGAAAGCCTACGCCTTGAGAAGAATGATTTGAAGTTCTTGTGAATAGATTGCACTGTCTGGCAAAAAAGAAACGAATTTCGGAGAGCTATTCCGCTGGAAAAGCGTATTGCCATTAGTACACGCTTGTCGTCAGCAGAGTATCGCACATGGCAGCTGTTCGCGTTTCTGTGGCAATGGTTCGCAAAATCGCACGATTTCGTAGGGCGGTAAAAAATTTTAGCACCAGAGTTCTTGCCGCGAATTTATCACCAGGAAAAGGTTCAGGACTGTGTCCAAGGTTTTGAAGCCCGTTTCCGCAGTGCTTCGGTGCCATTGGTAAAAGCGATTGTTTATATTGTCGTACAATGGCTAAAACCTTTTTCCGTAGATGGAAGCCACATCGAGATCCACCCAACAGCAGCGAGGCCGTCGTTATATAATTACAAGGATGGTATTCAACCATACATTTGCATAGTAGATTATCGGTAATATATATTCGATCTATTATCTAATATATTCAATAAAAAATATTTTATATTCCCATCAGCTACAGATTTCTCTATGTCAATGGGTTGTCCGGGTCGTTGCCCGACTCCCAGGTCTACGAAAATAGCACCCTTAAAAATATGGTCCAAAATTCGGATATTTTGAGAAACAAGGATTCAAAAACCTCAACTACGCTCTGTCCAGCGAGAAGAGTAGTGGAAAATGCTTTTGGACAATTAAAGGCCCGTTTCGTAAATGGCAAAGGATTGGACAATCGTGCGATAAAACCTCACACATCTAATGGCATGCTGCATTTTACATAATTTTGAACTGCGAAATAGTGCCATTTCGGAGACTTGGTGGAACTGGAAAATGCACGTCCACAACCCGAACATTCAAATGTCGCCAATGATTTTGAGAATGCCCAGAATTAATAAGACGCGCCATTACATCTTAATTAAGTCGCATCAATAGACAATTAAAATAAATCCATAAACTCAATATATCAAAATATGACTACTTCTTTCCTTTTATTATTATTAATATTAAAGAATATAATATATTTAAAGAGCTCTCATAGCTTTTCTAAAAGTTTCGCTTGGAATTCGGCATTGGACTTCTCCAGGCGTTCAAGAACTGCGAGCCGCGCGGCACCCAGCGCTTAAGCCCTCCGTCCTCCTGTGGCAGCCACTACAGCTTCTTCAAAGGTGTCAGCTGTTGGGTCACCTTTCCGTTTTTTTCGGCTTCGACGATGAAGGCCCGTCAATCAGCGAAAGTTGATCGCTGGATGATCCCAAGGTAGATAGAGAGGGCGCGACACAGGCTGTTCAATCAGCGAAAGCTGATCGCTAGATGATCCCAAGCTGATAGGATAGGGCGCGATACGGGCTGCTCGCTAGAGCTCGAGCTGACGGCGATGGCGAATACCCCATAAAAATCTTGGTATTCAAATACCTCATCGTCTTCCACATTGTTGGACTTTCGGCGGATCATCTATAAATGACATTGTTTTTCTATAAATACGTAAAAACAAAAAAGTTTTTATAAATACCTTGCTCGAAACATTCTTCAGCAAAATTTACCGACTTCACGCAGCCCAAAATTGTGCACTCCACAAGTGAGTCCACTGGGATCGTGCCCCCAGTGGTTCCCTTTTTCTTGACCTCCGCTCTGAAAATTATTTATAAAAATTTGTTTGTAATAATAATTGAAAATTTCACTTGTATTTGCTGGTCAAATTGTCAATTTTTGAACGCACTTCTTTCCAGCCTATGGAAACCAGCTTGGCTGTTTTTCCCATCGTTCAAAAATAGGGAGTTTTTTTTGACGGACCTAATAGCATTTAGGTTTTCCCTCCCACAAGTCCATAACCATGGCCCTTGGTCATCCCTCCAAGGAGTATACTTTTGCGCGTATTTCGGCTCATCTATAAATATATTTAATCTATAATTAAAAAATATTGTTAAATTAACTAATAATTTGTTTACTTACCTCACTGTTTGTCAAAGCTGGCACTGCATTATGATGACACTTTTGTCTCTAAAAATTTCGATAAATCAGTATTAATAAAAATACTAACTCACTGGGCGATGTCACATTTCAAAATGAGGAAAGGAAACGAAAACAGCAGAGCATGCTGATCGGAGACTTAATCAAGAATATCGAAATGCAGAGCGCCAACGAGATGCTGAACATCACGCGATCCGACGCAACATTCCGGAAATTAGAGATGAGGAACAGGACAGAAATACCACGGAGCATGCCGATCGGAGATTAAATGATGAATACCGTGCTGAGGAACAGGATAGAAATACGGCGGAACATGCTGATCGGAGATTGAATGCGGAATACAGAGATGAGGAGCGCCAACGAGATGCTGAATATCATGCTATGCGACGCAACATTCCAGAAATTCGAGATGAGGAACAGGAGAGAAATACCGCGGAGCATGCTAATCGGAGATTGAATGAGGAATACCGAGATGAGGAGCGGCAACGAGATGCTGAATATCATGCTATGCGGGAGGAGCCAATGGAGGAGCCAATGGTGGAGCCAATGGAGCCACGGTCGTCCATATATTTGAATCCCTCTTCAGAGTAAGTTCACTTTGAAATTGGACTAAGCGTTTGTTTGTTCAAAAAAAAATGTTTAATGGTGTACAGTGACTTTAAAAATTATTGGCACTGCTCCTATTTTAATTTGAAATATTATAGGCATTTTATTATAATATTATATATTTTATTTTTTTTTATAACAAAAAATTTTAAGTTTTTTTTTTCTTCGTTTTTTTGGTCAATTTATGAAGTGAGCGAAAAGCCAGAACAAAAATAATAATCAAAAACAGAACAAAGGAATATTTGTTTTTAAATAATCACGAAAATATCACATTATTTGGCACAAAATAGCTCACAGCTTCTGTGTTTGTTCACAGATTTTGATTTCAAACCGATTTTTAAGGTCACCATTCCGAACTACACAAAAAAAAAATTGCAGTAGAAATGGGTATTTTTTACGTATTATCCGATCAGGTTCACTTTTATGTTCAAAGATGTTTATGAAAGCATAAAATTTTCATCCCTATTCCCTATCCCTTTAGGCGCGGCGGAAGGCATCGTGCCAAAAATTTGAGGAAGCATGCAAACAAGAAGGCCAGAAAAATTGCTGCTTATGCTGCAGCCCTTGCAGCCTCTTCATCCCAGCAGGCCAAAAATGGAGGGAAGACAAAGGCTGCCGCTAAGGCTGCAGCTGAAATAGATCAGAAATTGCCTGAGACCTGTGATCTAAATTTTTCGGATCCTGCAGTGGCTGAAGTAGCGGATACGTCAATTCCTGATCAGGCATGTCAGGATGAAATGCCTGATCAGGAATTGGTGGATCCTGACATGCCTGAAAAGGAATTGGCGTTTCCTGAAGTGCCTGATCCCCAAATGGCAACTTTATTAGCAGTAGATGCTGATGGCGCCCGCATATTGCGGAAGATGGCGGATGACGGGGAGGTCCACTTCGCCTTGGCAACACTGCCAACAGGAATGGGAGCTCGCTATTCAGCAGTTGTGTGCAACTGCGGAGCATTTTTTGCAAGCGCTGCAAATTTTCACATTCATTTGGACAATCTTTCTTCAGAGTCCTTTCCAGCAATTTTACTTGCCAATTGGTGGACGTACGATGTGGAACGAAGACTCCACCCTGAAATGGAGTTCAGGCTCCCAGAAAATATTTCAAGTAGCTTAAGTGCCTCCTTTAGGGCAAAGTATGGTAAAGACATTTTAAGGTACATGAGAAACGGGCGGATTGACGCTGACTTACCGGCCCGGGTAAGAATATCCTTCTGGATACGGCAGGCCAAGGTGCAAGAAGTTTGCGAAGCCAAAAAAATTGCTGGGATTCAGCAGGCATTGACTGCAATGAGCACCCAAAAAAAAAATTAATTTTTAATTTTATATTAATTTTACCATTATTATTTTACCAAAATTGAAAATTAAAGAAAGTTTGAAAGTAAACGAACTATGCTTTTTTATTTTGAGAACGTAGATTACTAGCGGAATCACCAAATTTGAAAATGTATATATACGTACAATTTTAAAATACAAATATACACGGGGAAGATGGGGTTGTGATTATAGTTTTGTTTTTCGAACATAACTTTGCCAAAAATCAATATTTTTTCGATCTGTACATTTTGTATTTAAGTTAAAAGATTCATTTAACTTTGCTCATCATTAGTTTTAAAAAAACAAATTTTTGTGGTTTTTTCATTTAATATTGAAAAGAAGTGACATTTTGTCATTTCGAAAATTTGCGGGGGGGCTTTGAGTCACCCGTTTAAATTAACATTTTTTCTCATATTCCGAATTAAGAAATATCAATGAAAAGTGAAAATCGATTATATATTGCTTATTTCATTATTGTTTTCTTTTATATACGAGCACTTTTTGCTATAACGCATATTTAATTAGTTTTTTTTTTTAAGTTTTAACGTTTAAGCGTTTTTCTTCTGCCATCATTGCAACATTCTCTTCGGAAGTCAAAACCGACTTTTTTGCAAGTGTCATTTTTTTTTTAGTTGACGGCACATAACCAACACACAATTTTTTTCCCCAAAAATTCATATTTCCAGCAAAAGAGACAATTTTAAAACGTTCTTTTTTGTTTTGTTTAGCTACAAAAATGATACACTGGCCTTAATGCTAATAAAACAAGAGCGGGACTTAAGCTCAGAAGTGGTTCAGTTGCAAGGCCGTTTCATTCCAGCCTTTGCCAAATTGAATGTTTCAACAAAAGCCGCTGTTATAAAAGAGTAAATAAATGAAGGACATGACAGATATGTTCCGATTATAATTTTTTTTTTAAATCCAGATTTAGGCATTTGTCCAAACTGGTGACTATAGAGGGTGAGAGTGAGGATGAGGCCCTATTTTTAATGGAGGACCCGCGCGTTTTTGTCTTCCACAATCCAGTGGACAGAATGGAGGCGGAAAGGCAATATTGTCTTATGATGGACGAAACAATACTATACATTGGAAATGGCGTGCTGCACAAGGTAGAAGTATTCTTTTCAAGAGAAAATCCATTTCTAAAATAATAAATGCAATGTTTTTTAGGCCCTCATTATAGCTATTAAAGATGTGCACAATCCACAGCACGTAAAAGTGTTGTTCTTTAAAACTGTGGCAAAAAAATTTTTTGCCAAGAACCGCGACCGAAAGTTCGACCACGTATTTTATGTCATTCCCGCAACCGTCATTAAGGCAGCGTTGACGGTTGTTTTCGAAGCGTTGAAAGCAGCGGGAAAGTTAGGGAATTTAGTGGCGCTTGTTGCCGACCAAAACTTTGTGAATTGGGCTGCAATCCGAAGCTTCCCCATGGGCAACTTTAACAATATACCAGTAAGTTGAATACAAATTTTCGCAATTTAAATTTACTAATTCTTTTTTATTTTCAGCTTGTCTTTGATTACGAGCACCTTCTCAAAACAGTGATCAGGAGGTCGAACTTAAACGCAGAGAGAGCCCTTCGCATTTTAGGGTCTGAATATATTACAGGTAAACAAACAAAACACATTTATTTAATTTTTTTACAGAACATTTAATTTTTCCAGTTGAGAACATAAACCGCGCATTGGCCGAAATGCCTCCAGCTGTGGAGAGGACTGAAGAAGACATGAAAATTTGTTTCTTTTTAGACTCTGTCAAAAATGCATGTGGAACTGCATTGGTCGGCGGCCCTTTCATGATGAATGACATTTCAAATAAGTCGATAGAGTTGCTGAATTTGAAAATATCAGTCAATGTCCGCGAACTTCTGCGACACGAAGTTGAAGAAAGTAGTTTAGGAAGCTACAAAACAGTAGTCCACGACAACTATTTTTATTCGATTGTTCTGCTGTTCGTGTCTTGTACACAGGAAATTGGCAATTGAATAAAACTAATAAATTATTTCATATTCTATGCTTACAAACAAGGTTCCAAATCAATTCCGGATAGATTCAGTTAGAAGGGGTTTTCAGACATTTCAAATTATTCCTTATTCTGGTCTTACAAACCTAGGTATTTGTAATCACCTGTCACTCTTTTTATACTCATAATTTGAACTCGACGCAGGCATCGACGTCGACGCAGAAAACTGGACTCTCTAGTATATTAATAGAAATCATTCAAATTCAAATTAAACACGCAACCTATGGATAAGAATGAGCTAATGATTTTGAAGCAGCAGAATGAGCATCTACGGCAAACAGTGGCCATCTAAAGGATCGCTTGACTCCAAATTCAAAACGATTTTGTTTCTTAGTTTTGCAGTGGAGCTGCCGCGTAAATCGGTCTCCGATAAATTGGTCTTGCCCATTGTACAAGAAGACAATAGCCAGCAAATGGAAGGGTTGATGGAGTTGTTGTTGAACTCGGATTCGGACAGTGCCGATGTGCCGACAGTGCAGAACAATGTGAGCGATCCTTATATTGACGCGCGTCAACGCAGATTAGAGCGCTGAGCGCCGATCATTGCACCAAGTTCGAGGATATTGTGCAATTCCTTGAAAGGGATATATCCAACGAGCATTATGAGTGCGATTACTGCCATGAGGCGTATGATACGCCGGAAAAGTTAAGGAAACACAAGGAAATTCATGACAGAGAAGGCGAACACAGTTGCTGGGAGTGCGGAAGAGCGTATGACTATGAGTCTGAGTTGAAAAAACATCTGCGCACTCATACTGGAGAGCGACCCAACAAGTGCGCCCATTGCTCAAAATCATTTGGGACCAAATCTAATCTGTCAGATCATATTCGCACTCATACTGGAGAGCAACCCTACAAGTGCGCCCATTGCTCAAAATCATTTGGGACCAAATTTGAACTGACAAGGCATCTACGCACTCATACTGGAGAGCGACCCAACAAGTGCGCCCATTGCTCAAAATCATTTGTGACCGAATCTGATCTGACAAATCATCTGCGCACTCATACTGAGCGACCCTACAAGTGCGCCCATTGCTCAAAATCATTTGGGAAAAAATCAAATCAGATAAGGCATCTGCGCACTCATACTGGAGAGCGACCCTACAAGTGCGCCCATTGCTCAAAATCATTTGGGACCAAATCTGATCTGACAAGGCATGTGCACACTCATACTGAAGAGCGACCCTACAAGTGCGCCCATTGCTCAAAATCATTTGGGACCATGCTCAAAATCATTTGGGGGGAAAATCGTGAAGGCATCTGCGCACTCATACTGAGAGCAACCCTACAATTGCGCCCATTGCTCAAAATCATTTGGGGTTAAATCTAATGACAAGGGCATCTGCGCACTCATACTAGAGAGCAACCCTACAAGTGCGCCCATTGCTCAAAATCATTTGGGGACCAAATCTGAGCTGATAAGGCATCTGCGCACTCATACTGGAGAGCGACCCAACAAGTGCGCCCATTGCTCAAAATCATTTACCCATTGGCTCAAAATCATTTGGGGTTAAATCTAATCAGACAAGGCATCTGCGCACTCATACTGGAGAGCAACCCTACAATTGCGCCCATTGCTCAAAATCATTTGGGGTTAAATCTAATCAGACAAGGCATCTGCGCACTCATACTGGAGAGCAACCCTACAATTGCGCCCATTGCTCAAAATCATTTGGGACCAAATCTAATCTGTCAGATCATATTCGCACTCATACTGGAGAGCAACCCTACAAGTGCGCCCATTGCTCAAAATCATTTGGGGGAAAATCTGAGCTGATAAGGCATCTGCGCACTCATACTGGAGAGCAACCCTACAAGTGCGCCCATTGCTCAAAATCATTTGGGGTTAAATCTAATCAGACAAGGCATCTGCGCACTCATACTGGAGAGCGACCCAACAAGTGCGCCCATTGCTCAAAATCATTTGGGACCAAATCTAATCTGTCAGATCATATTCGCACTCATACTGGAGAGCAACCCTACAAGTGCGCCCATTGCTCAAAATCATTTGGGGGAAAATCTGAGCTGATAAGGCATCTGCGCACTCATACTGGAGAGCGACCCAACAAGTGCGCCCATTGCTCAAAATCATTTGGGAAAAAATCTAATCAGACAAGGCATCTGCGCACTCATACTGGAGAGCAACCCTACAAGTGCGCCCATTGCTCAAAATCATTTGGGGGAAAATCTGAGCTGATAAGGCATCTGCGCACTCATACTGGAGAGCAACCCTACAAGTGCGCCCATTGCTCAAAATCATTTGGGAAAAAATCTAATCAGATAAGGCATCTGCGCAACAAGTGCGCCCATTGCTCAAAATCATTTGGGACCAAATCTAATCTGTCAGATCATATTCGCACTCATACTGGAGAGCAACCCTACAAGTGCGCCCATTGCTCAAAATCATTTGGGGGAAAATCTGAGCTGATAAGGCATTTGCGCACTCATACTGGAGAGCAACCCTACAAGTGCGCCCATTGCTCAAAATCATTTGGGACCAAATCTAATCTGTCAGATCATATTCGCACTCATACTGGAGAGCAACCCTACAAGTGCGCCCATTGCTCAAAATCATTTGGGGGAAAATCTGAGCTGATAAGGCATCTGCGCACTCATACTGGAGAGCAACCCTACAAGTGCGCCCATTGCTCAAAATCATTTGGGGTAAAATCTAATCAGATAAGGCATCTGCGCACTCATACTGGAGAGCAACCCTACAAGTGCGCCCATTGCTCAAAATCATTTGGGGGAAAATCTGAGCTGATAAGGCAGCTGCGCACTCATACTGGAGAGCAACCCTACAAGTGCGCCCATTGCTCAAAATCATTTGGGAAAAAATCTAATCAGATAAGGCATCTGCGCACTCATACTGGAGAGCAACCCTACAAGTGCGCCCATTGCTCAAAATCATTTGGGACCAAATCTAATCTGTCAGATCATATTCGCACTCATACTGGAGAGCAACCCTACAAGTGCGCCCATTGCTGAAAATCATTTGGGAAAAAATCTAATCAGATAAGGCATCTGCGCACTCATACTGGAGAGCAACCCTACAAGTGCGCCCGTTGCTCAAAATCATTTGAGGGAAAATCTGAGCTGATAAGGCAGCTGCGCACTCATACTGGAGAGCAACCCTGTGAGGAGTTATTCCTCACAAGCCGGCAACCAAGGGTTAATTGCGGCGAATTCGGGAAAGCTCTCTCCGCCAAACAGCCTGCACGTTCCCTCGCCCTTCTCCCCTTATCCTGCCCTCACACCTAACCGTCGTACTCCAGCGATCATATTTATCGATCGCCCGCTATCGATACTGCCTGCACTTTTGGTGGCCCTATTTCTTTTTTATTTTTTTTTTTTTTTTTTTTTTGTTAACGTGGTTTCTTATCGATACCGATAATGATCGCGTGCCATGCTGTTTCTCAGGTAAGTTTTTATTTTTTTTTTCCTTCCCATTTTTGCATTAATTCCCTCCCTCTTCTTTCCCCAGGGTTGCCTGCTTCCGGTTCCCATGCTTTCCAGGTAAGTTTACCCCCACTTCCTTTCTCTCCCCTCAGCCCGTTTTTCACCCCATTTTTTCTGTTTCAGTGCCTGACGCTGCTTCTTCCACCCCCAGTGGACTGATGCCCCTGCCCTCCCCTTCTGTCCATCGTTGCTGATCGCCTTTTGCTGTTTTGTTTACCCCTTTTTTTTTTTTTTGCTTTTTTTCTGTTTTGTGTTGCGGTGGTTCCCGCCCACCCTGTGCCTTTATGTTGCCGATGCCTGGGTGCTCCTCTAGCACCCTCCCCGCGTCTGTCGCCGCTCCCCAGTGTTCACCCTGGGCTGACCTCGAGATCGGGAGTCCTCCTGTGTGTGTGTTTCAACGAATAAATAAATGGCCACTGTGTTTGTGTTCCGTATAATTGTGCCTGTGAGATAAATAAAAATTGTACACCTGTCCTGTTTTTATGTTTCATGTTGTGTTTTATTTATTGTTTTTTTTTTTTTCTCATTCCTCGCGGAACACCCGTGGCCCTCCGCTACCCCACTTCAGACGGAAGCGTGTCGCTCCGACCCACATGAGGTGGGACCACCTCCCTCGCTGTCCGCGACCACGCCGCAAGCTAACCTCGCGTCGCAGTTCGGCCGGCCACTCATCCATCTCCAGTTCCGTCCACCGCCACGGACGTCTTGGCTCCCGCTGCTCGCCGCGCTCAGGCACCGAAGCCTGCCTTTGCAGGGTAGGCCGACTCCTCGGTGGCGTTGGGCAAGAGTGTTGCCGCGCATACTGCGGCCGGCGGGCTCTGGCGCTGGCCACACCCAGCCCTTCTCCTCCGGCTCACTCCTCGGCCTCCGTGGTAGGCTGCGCCTCTTCCTGGCCCGCTCGGCCGCCAGCGCCTCCTCGCGGGCTTCGCGACCGAAACCCCCTTGGGTCCCTTGCGTTGGAGGCCCGTGGCTCGTCGTAATCATCGGCCATCCTCTGATGACCACCTCCGACCTCGCCGGTTCCGCCTCCTCGCGGGCGTCCGCACTCCTCCCCGGCGTCAGTGGCTCGCTCCAGGTGGCCACCGTGGTCACCTCGTGGAACCACCTGCCGCACGCAATATAGGAGCGCCTATTTTGCGTGACGCACGGGGTGTGCGAACCCCACTCGGTCCCACCACCTTCTTGCTGCTCCCTCTTCCCTTTTCTCCTGCTCCTCCTTCTTCTTCCCGCTCCTCTTCCTGCTCCTCCTCCAGCTCCTCCTCCATGACCCTGACGGACGGCATGGGTGTTGGTGGCCTCGGTGGCTCCCAGCCGGCTCCCGCCGGGTTCTCATCCTCCGAGTCGGTGAGCTCGATGGTGGGAATCGGAGTGGGTGGTTCGGCTGACGCCCATGCCGGCTCCGCCAGCTCGTCCTCCTCAGCCCCTTCTCCCATTTCGGCCTTCTCTGTCTCTATCGCCCACTCGCCCACCCAAATTGCGGGTGACGGGGCTACCGGGACTTCCGGAGACAACCTCGCCCATTTCGGGGCTCCAGCTTGGAGACAAGGGGCTTGGGGACTCCCACTCCCACGTGGTCGCCTCCGACTTCGCCGGCGACGCCGTTAATTGCGGCGAATTCGGGAAAGCTCTCTCTGGGAGAGCAATGAGAACGAGCGAGAGGGGAGACGGGTGGAGAGTTGGAGAGAGGGCCGTGGCCAGAGAGCCAAAGGCCCCGCTACAGCAGAGCAGCCAACTGGAGAACGGAGGCGAGCTGCGATGGATGGCAAGGGCCAGCGCAACGGGATCGAGGCCCCGCTACAACGAAAGCAGCAGAAAGGCCCCGTTACAACGACAACAGCAGAAGGCCCCGACACAGCACAACCAACGGGGCAGAATAAGCGACAGGCCCTGGCTTGAGACACACAGGCCCTGCTTGAACACGCAGGCCCTGCTTGAAGCAGCGAAACGGGGCCTGCGCAGCAGCTATAAGAGGAGTGGCTGCCCAACAGACGGGACAGTCGGTGAGATACGCGGACGGAGATAAGTCGAAGTGTAACCACAAGTGTGAGCAAAAGTGAACGCGGAGAGGAAAAGCGACCGTATATTGCGAGAAGTTGAAGCGAGTGCTCGACGATTATTCGCAAGAGGGTCAGCGGAAGCAAGTGGGAAGTGCGAGGCATCCTGCGAAAGGTCGGAGCGAAGGCACGACGAGAGCAGTGAGGAGAGCACTTGGTAACTGGGCGAGTCCTTGGTGTTGTTCGGGAGCAAACACAAGTGGGCCGGTAGCATAAGGACCTGAAGTGTAACCGTGAATTGTGAACTAAGTTAAAACATACATTTAAGTGTGAAAACCCAACCCAAATATAGACTAAAGTACATTTAAAACGTTGTCTTCTTATTTCTGGCAATTCTCCACAAATATAAATTTGTTGGAGCGATCCCCGAGCACCCTGAGCTAAGCCCGGCTGCAAAGGTTCGTTACAACCCTACAAGTGCGCCCATTGCTCAAAATCATTTGGGAAAAAATCTAATCAGATAAGGCATCTGCGCACTCATACTGGAGAGCAACCCTACAAGTGCGCCCATTGCTCAAAATCATTTGGGGTTATATCTAATCAGACAAGGCATCTGCGCACTCATACTGGAGAGCGACCCAACAAGTGCGCCCATTGCTCAAAATCATTTGGGACCAAATCTAATCTGTCAGATCATATTCGCACTCATACTGGAGAGCAACCCAACAAGTGCGCCCATTGCTCAAAATCATTTGGGAAAAAATCTAATCAGACAAGGCATCTGCGCACTCATACTGGAGAGCAACCCTACAAGTGCGCCCATTGCTCAAAATCATTTGGGACCAAATCTAATCTGTCAGATCATATTCGCACTCATACTGGAGAGCAACCCTACAAGTGCGCCCATTGCTCAAAATCATTTGGGAAAAAATCTAATCAGATAAGGCATCTGCGCACTCATACTGGAGAGCGACCCAACAAGTGCGCCCATTGCTCAAAATCATTTGGGTTAAAATCTGAGCTGATAAGGCATCTGCGCACTCATACTGGAGAGCGACTCAACAAGTGCGCCCATTGCTCAAAATCATTTGGGGGAAAATCTGAGCTGATAAGGCATTTGCGCACTCATACTGGAGAGCGACCCAACAAGTGCGCCCATTGCTCAAAATCATTTGGGACCAAATCTAATCTGTCAGATCATATTCGCACTCATACTGGAGAGCAACCCTACAAGTGCGCCCATTGCTCAAAATCATTTAGGGGAAAATCTAAGCTGATAAGGCATCTGCGCTCTCATACTGGAGAGCAACCCTACAAGTGCGCCCATTGCTCAAAATCATTTGGGACCAAATCTAATCTGTCAGATCATATTCGCACTCATACTGGAGAGCAACCCTACAAGTGCGCCCATTGCTCAAAATCATTTGGGAAAAATCTAAGCTGATAAGGCATCTGCCCACTCATACTGGAGAGCGACCCTACAAGTGCGCCCATTGCTCAAAATCATTTGGGGTTAAATCTAATCAGACAAGGCATCTGCGCACTCATACTGGAGAGCGACCCAACAAGTGCGCCCATTGCTCAAAATCATTTGGGACCAAATCTAATCTGTCAGATCATATTCGCACTCATACTGGAGAGCGACCCAACAAGTGCGCCCATTGCTCAAAATCATTTGGGGGAAAATCTGAGCTGATAAGGCATCTGCGCACTCATACTGGAGAGCGACCCAACAAGTGCGCCCATTGCTCAAAATCATTTGGGATAAATCTAATCAGACGATAAGGCATCTGCGCACTCATACTGGAGAGCAACCCAACAAGTGCGCCCATTGCTCAAAATCATTTGGGACCAAATCTAATCTGTCAGATCATATTCGCACTCATACTGGAGAGCAACCCTACAAGTGCGCCCATTGCTCAAAATCATTTGGGGGAAAATCTGAGCTGATAAGGCATCTGCGCACTCATACTGGAGAGCGACCCAACAAGTGCGCCCATTGCTCAAAATCATTTGGGGTTAAATCTAATCAGACAAGGCATCTGCGCACTCATACTGGAGAGCAACCCTACAAGTGCGCCCATTGCTCAAAATCATTTGGGACCAAATCTAATCTGTCAGATCATATTCGCACTCATACTGGAGAGCAACCCTACAAGTGCGCCCATTGCTCAAAATCATTTGGGAAAAAATCTAATCAGATAAGGCATCTGCGCACTCATACTGGAGAGCGACCCAACAAGTGCGCCCATTGCTCAAAATCATTTGGGGTTAAATCTAATCAGACAAGGCATCTGCGCACTCATACTGGAGAGCGACCCAACAAGTGCGCCCATTGCTCAAAATCATTTGGGACCAAATCTGATCTGATAAGGCATGTGCGCACTCATACTGGAGAGCGACCCTACAAGTGCGCCCATTGCTCAAAATCATTTGGGTTTAAATCTGAGCTGATAAGGCATCTGCGCACTCATACTGGAGAGCGACCCAACAAGTGCGCCCATTGCTCAAAATCATTTGGGTTAAAATCTGAGCTGATAAGGCATCTGCGCACTCATACTGGAGAGCAACCCAACAAGTGCGCCCATTGCTCAAAATCATTTGGGGGAAAATCTGAGCTGATAAGGCATCTGCGCACTCATACTGGAGAGCGACCCAACAAGTGCGCCCATTGCTCAAAATCATTTGGGTTAAAATCTGAGCTGATAAGGCATCTGCGCACTCATACTGGAGAGCGACCCAACAAGTGCGCCCATTGCTCAAAATCATTTGGGACCAAATCTAATCTGTCAGATCATATTCGCACTCATACTGGAGAGCAACCCTACAAGTGCGCCCATTGCTCAAAATCATTTGGGAAAAAATCTAATCAGATAAGGCATCTGCGCACTCATACTGGAGAGCAACCCTACAAGTGCGCCCATTGCTCAAAATCATTTGGGGGAAAATCTAAGCTGATAAGGCATCTGCGCACTCATACTGGAGAGCGACCCAACAAGTGCGCCCATTGCTCAAAATCATTTGGGACCAAATCTAATCTGTCAGATCATATTCGCACTCATACTGGAGAGCACCGCCTACAAGTGCGCCCATTGCTCAAAATCATTTGGGAAAAAATCTAAGCTGATAAGATCTCTGCACTCATACTGGAGAGCAACCCTACAAGTGCGCCCATTGCTCAAAATCATTTGGGGGAAAATCTAAGCTGATAAGGCATCTGCGCACTCATACTGGAGAGCAACCCTACAAGTGCGCCCATTGCTCAAAATCATTTGGGGTTAAATGTAATCTGACAAGGCATCTCAAGACGCACTCACTTCTTTGACGACTGAACTTTGTAACTGAAAACCAAGTCTCCTCACTCTCACTCCGCTGCCCACACAGAATCCAGCTACCACCAGCACCACGCAGATCAGCACCAGCACAACTTCTCCACCACTCCCGATTTTCTGAGCAGCTCCACCAACTACTCTGTCAAGGTAAGCAATGGGAGTTTTGATCTAAAATAACCGTTCACAGACGCAGCAGGAGCCATTGTCCAACCTGGCACAGCCACCTATTGTCAACAACTATCTCATCGAGCGTCAACGAGCCTTGGAGCAGCAAATCTATCAGTTAAAGCTTCAGGCCCAACAGCAGCAGGCATTGATCTTGCGCCAACGCAGCGAGTCCTTTGAGTTTAATGAGCGCTTCCTTTTGATTCTACATGATCATGTGCATTCATTTATAAATTATATTCGGCCCTGTTCTGAATTCCGAGTCGGTTTCCGTGTAAACGTTGTCGTTTCTTATTTCAAACTTACAAATCAAAATGGAAGGTGTGAAGAATGTCTGTGGTTACTAGATCGGGTCGTTTCTTTTTGACGAATTAATTCCACTTTACATTGAGCAGTCGGTTTCAATTGCTTGAGAAATTCTGATTTTCTTCAAACCGGATCTAGTAACCATAGATCTGATTGTCAACTTCAATGTAAAATTGTTCAATTGGTATTCCACTTGCAAACGTTT
Source organism: Lordiphosa stackelbergi (assembly GCA_018904235.1). Taxonomy (NCBI): domain Eukaryota; kingdom Metazoa; phylum Arthropoda; class Insecta; order Diptera; family Drosophilidae; genus Lordiphosa; species Lordiphosa stackelbergi. The sequence continues at coordinate 26,823 of JAEIFU010002342.1, forward strand.
ACACAAAAACCGACTCGGAACTCGGAACAGGGCCGATTATATATTATATATAATTATAAAGTGTCTTGGTTTTAGCGACCTGATCTGTGTAAATCCAAATGTTTGGTTATTCCGGCTCAAGGTCATCCGTCCCATCCAAGGAATGAAAAACGGTGGATTCTTTGTTTCCCAATATATTTCGAGCCCACATCGGGGTCCGTCTTCAGGGGGCTAATAAACAACATTGAACAGATATAAATAACAAGATTTTAGCTAACGAAAAGTGAACAACATTCGAACCTATACATACATTGATACGGGACAAGAAACAAGTGCTCGCCTCGGAGTTTGATGTAAAACTAATTAATCCTAATGTTTGTTTTGGTCAAGCAAGTGTCTATATATGTGTGAGCAGTTCTCTGTGTCAGATTTAAAGTTCAGCCTAATATTTGTTGGTGTATTAATGATATGTAACATCTCCAGAGTAAAACGCTTGTTGTAGTTACGCTCTTGCTGTAGAATACTTGTGGCATCAAAATCAGGAGAATGTCCGCTCTCCGCACAATGGGCCGCAAGTGCTGTTTTTTGTGTGTTAATCTCGTTTCGTCTTTTGATATCTGACCTGTGTCATATTATTAAATAGGGACATATTTTTCATAAAGAACATGACATTCCTGCGGACATACAACAGCTACTAGATAGACACGTCAGACTCTTTCAAACAAAGCTACTTAACGTACTTATTAAATTTAAGCACAAACAAATAGCCGAGGAAACCAAACATTTAAAGAACACAAAAACAAAACTTCAAACACAAATTAGCATAGCAGACGCATCGACCATCTGCTCAAAAGTGAGCGACGCAACTAAAAAACTAGCAACAACAATAAGGGAACGACAATTTGACAAATATGAGAGGCTGCGGAAAGAGCGGAATGCAATATTCACGGAGAACACCAACAACAAAGAGTGGTTTGTGAACACAACAACAACGGAATTCCCGCCAAACGTTAAAGCACTTCTTGAGAAGGGTCCAAAGTTCGCGTTGCCTCTATGCAAAACCCAATTCCCTCTCTTCAAATGCATAGCTGATGGAGAGGAATTAGTGCAGACAGTTAAGAGCAAGGAGAAACAAGAGTCCGCGAGAACGAAGTTGTCATTGCTCATTAAAGACTGCATAACAAAAAACACGAATAGCGTAATGGACAAAGCAATATTAGATACAGTGGGTCAGACCAGGAAATTTCTAAGACAAAATAAAGACATAATTATTTTAAATGCGGATAAGGGAAATGTAACAGTCGCCATGGAAAAGAAAGATTATAAGGACAAAATGAAAAGCATATTAGATGATCTATCGACATATAGGATTATAAGGAAAGACCCAACCTCAAAATTACAAACAAAAAACAATGACATCGTAGAGAAATTCTTCAAACTAGATCTGATTTCAAGGAGCGAAAGAAACAGACTTATGACAAGCACGGCACTCCCTCCGAGGATCTATGGATTACCAAAAATCCATAAAAAAGACACTCCTCTCCGACCTATCTGTTCAATGATTAATTCTCCTTCGTACCATCTATGTAAATATATGTCAGAAATTTTAAAAAACTTGACGATAGACTCCACATTTAACGTAAAGAACGCAACAGAATTTAAGACAAGGATAAATGACTCCCACATTTTTGACGATGAGAAACTTATTTCCTTCGACGTGATATCACTATTCCCTAGTATCCCCACTGACCTGGCAATTGACGTAATACGTGACAAATGGGAATCGATAAAGAACCACACGAATATGCCAAAAAAAAACTATTTCTGGAAGCGTTAACTTTCTGTATTAACGAGAACCGATACTTCAAGTTTGAAGATGAACTGTATGTCCAGCTAAAAGGTCTCCCCATGGGATCCCCGGCCTCACCAATTATAGCAGATATAGTCATGGAAGAAGTCCTAAAAAGAGTTAAAACCACCAGACTCTTGACCAAATATGTTGACGATCTCTTTGCGATAGTCAGAGAAGAGGACATCCAAACAACTATACAGGTGCTAAATTCATATCACAAGGACATACAATTTACAATAGAATTAGAAGCTGACAACAAACTACCATTTTTAGACGCAGCAGTGCACAGGATTGACAACACGCTAAAAGTTAACTGGTATCAAAAACCTACGGCATCAGGACGGATTTTAAATTACCATTCTAAACATCCAAAAAACATGGTAATCAACACAGCAAGAAATCTTGCCAAGCGAATACTAGATACCAGCGACCAAATTTTCCACACTGAGAATTTAGTCAAAATTAAAAATATACTGACCAAGAATGACTTTCCCCACAATATCATTAAGTCCATCATCAAAGACATCGGAAAAGAATCCATAACAACACGAGCTCAACAGACCAAAACATATAAATCAGTGACATATATTCCCAAGTACTCGGAAAGACTAGCCAAAGCTGACCTATACGACAGGGATCAAATCGCAATAGCCCACAAGCCAACATTCACCATGGCTGCTCTTTTTAGCAATATGAAGAGTCATGTTGCAAAGATGGACAAGAATAATCTAATATATAAAATACCATGCGCTGGAGACGGGACCAACATATGTGACCAAATATATGTTGGAACGACAAAATCAAAGCTCAAGACGAGAATATCTGGACACAGGTCAGATATCAAAAGACGAAACGAGATTAACACACAAAAAACAGCACTTGCGGCCCATTGTGCGGAGAGCGGACATTCTCCTGATTTTGATGCCACAAGTATTCTACAGCAAGAGCGTAACTACAACAAGCGTTTTACTCTGGAGATGTTACATATCATTAATACACCAACAAATATTAGGCTGAACTTTAAATCTGACACAGAGAACTGCGCACACATATATAGACACTTGCTTGACCAAAACAAACATTAGGATTAATTAGTTTTACATCAAACTCCGAGGCGAGCACTTGTTTCTTGTCCCGTATCAATGTATGTATAGGTTCGAATGTTGTTCACTTTTCGTTAGCTAAAATCTTGTTATTTATATCTGTTCAATGTTGTTTATTAGCCCCCTGAAGACGGACCCCGATGTGGGCTCGAAATATATTGGGAAACAAAGAATCCACCGTTTTTCATTCCTTGGATGGGACGGATGACCTTGAGCCGGAATAACCAAACTTTAGTAAATTTGGAACACAGTGTTACCATTCAAGTTGAACAGTCGCCTCCACAAGGAACAAGGCTGTTGCATTTGGCTATTAAGTGCAGCAGTGCCATTCATCAGTCGTCCATTGCCTATGATGCGGCTATCACGACGTTCATCCACCTCATAGCGCAGCATGAGTACACAACTGGCCACCATGGAATAGGCCAACAAAGTACCAATCGACATCATATTCACCAACTGACTCAGATTAAAAATAGCAGCCAAAATGCCAGTCAACAGGCCCGTAAGCAATGTTCCCTTAAATGGTGTCCTATACTTGACACTAATCTCGCCCAGAAATTTAAACAACAAACCATCATTGGACATGGCAAACACTATGCGTGGCAGCGGGAACATGGCACCCATCAAACTGGCACACAGGCCAAACATGGCTCCAATTGTCACCACATACTCGGCCACGTGCCAACCATAAATCCGGAAGACATGCGGCAATGGAGCACTCTCGTCCTGCTCATAATAGGGCAGCATCATGGTCAACACCGAGGATACACCAAAATAGGCCATAAAGATCATGGCCAATGAGACAATCACAGCAAATGGAATGGACTTCTTAGGATTTTTAGCCTCCTCGCCGGCCGTGGCAATGCAATCGAATCCGATGAAGCCATAGAAACAGACAGCAGCACCTTTAATGATGCCAGAGACGCCATAGGGCATAAAACCGCCCTCACCATAACCCTTCGGCACATCGGATTTGGGAATGGACCAGTTGCTGCTGGAGACTGCAAATGAAAAAGGAAAGGAAAGAATTTAAGTTAGTTCGGGAATTAATAGATGGTACGAAAAAGATTTTTCTAATTACAAGAAATTCTGTTATGGAATTAGAATTGCTTAGTTATTAAGACATAAGCTTGCATTATTGATATAAAAACAGGATCATAATACGCTTAATCTAGTTTTAATTGATAAATCCAAAAACAAAACAGTTGAAGTAAAGCGAGGGAATTTAGGTTAATGGTGGAATTTCGCAGATATAAGTGGGGCTCGATTCCTTCTACCAGTGCACTATGCTTGGTCAAATCCTAGCTAGGAAGCTTAAATTTTGTACGAAATGTTCTTAAAATATAGATATTAAAGTACATAGTTTAAAAAGCGATAAACAAATTTTATAAAATATTGATGGTCCAAATCGAAGTTAAAAATATTTTCATTTTATGGTTTTTTTAATTTGGGAAAAAATCCTGTGATTTGACTTAAGCCAAATTTTACAGAAAACTATGAATGAATAAAGTATCAATTATTTTTGTCTGTTCCGATCTGATAAGTCGTTCATAAGTTATTAACTTAAGCTAGTATTGACCACGTAGAAGATTATTAGTCAATCTTTCCATCTATTTTAACTGCTCTTTTGATTCATGACTAACAACAACAAAATAAAAATTTTGAATTTAATTTTATTTCGGAATTATCCCAACCCTACAGGTACATAAGTATGCACTATAAATTGGTGCATTGGTCACAAAAACAAAGAGATAAAAGAGAAAAGATAATGAAATACAAAATATATATAAAAAATAAAATATAAAATACATAAAATATTGTAATGATAAGGCGAGGGGTTCAAATGTTCGCAGTTGGATGCGATCTTATGATTGATTTTTATTCAGATTGAGTCTTCTCTTTTATACAATTTTGGAATGAGTGAAATGGTAAGCTAAATTGAGTCACTTTACTAGGAATAGTCTTTGAGTAGTTTTAAGTTGTTATGATGGACGTGCAATGCAAGGCAGACCGACTAAGGTAACGGTTCCTGCGTTATCAGCGTTTGAGTCGGTTGCTGGTTAACTAGCATAGTGTGTATGCAGTGGAGTGACTCAATTTAACTTTAACAATGCTTAAGCTAGTTACAGTGGTGTTGATAAGTTTACTCATTAGTGCTTATAAATATGACTTATATTTATATTAATGTATAATATATAATGAATCCTACACCTTCATTCCCTAATAAAAAAAATTTATATTAATTTTTTTTTGTATTACTTCATTTGTTGCTTATTGTTGTAGCTTTTTTAACCTATTTTTGTGAACCTTAGTAGTTTTATCATTATTTTCCCCCTTGAGTGTAGCATTGTTATTTTTATCTAAGCCTACAATACTATATGGACCTAAATATTTATTTTCTAGTTTGTGTCCTGTTTCGTTTTTTAATAGAACTTTATCTCCTATTTTAAAGTCTACTATATGGACATTTTTATCGTACTATATTTTTTGTTTATGTTTTTTATTATCTATCATAATTGCTGCTCTTTGTCTGGCTGTTTGCATCCTATATTTAATTTCTTTATCATATGCCTCTAAGTTATACAGTGGGTCAATTTTAGTTTTGTTTGTTATTTCTAATTGGGGTGGTATTTTTCCGAATATTAATTCAAATGGGCAATAGTTGTGAGTCGTTGATGGTGTTGTGTTATAACAATATGTAAAATATTGTACCCATACGTCCCAGTCGTCTTTCTTTACTGTTATATAGGATCGTATATATTCGTTTAATGTTCTGTGACTTCTTTCTATAGATCCTAGAGTCTGGTGATGGTGAGCTGTTGAAGTTTTGTTTGTTATATTTAATAGTTTACAAATTTCGTCAATTATTTTATTTTTATATTCTGTTCCCATGTCGGTTATTATTGTTTTCATGGGCCCAAAAATTAATATGAAATTCTCAAATATTGCTTTGGCTATTGTTTTGGCGCTTTTGTCCTTTACCGCTACTGTAACCAGATATTTGCTCAGTTCGCAAATTATGGTTACTGCGTATTCATTACCTTCTAAAGATTTCGGAAACGGACCTATTGTATCTATTTGTACAATGTCGAATGCTTGTTGAGGTGTTTCTGTTATAATCATTGGTTCTTTTGAGTGTTTTACTGTTTTATTTTTGCTGCAGGCGAGACAGTTTTTAACATAGTTTTTTATATCCCTTTTCATGTTTTGCCAATAAAAATATCTGCGTAGTTTATTATTTAACCTATTTACGCCTGGGTGTCCTCCTAAGAGTGCATCCTCATGGTATTTTTGCAAAATGATTTGCTTTTCTTTTTCCGTTTTGATAATAGTGATTTTTGGCGTTAGTGCTATTCTCAAATTTCTTAAAACTTGATTGCCTACTTCTTTAAATTTATTTGTATTTATTTTTGTAAAAATATTTTCGCCAAGTGACATTTTTAGTTTTGTAATATTAAGATCACTGGCTAGTGTTTCAAGCCTTAAGAAATATTGTTCTAAATCAATTTTCTCTTTAGTGACTAAGTCTTTTGTTTTAATAGTACCGATGGTACTTTTTCCAGTTTTTATAAACGCTTTTTCGGTTGTCCATTTAAGGATAGCATACTTTCTAACATCGTTAAGGGTTTCATATATTTTTGGCGTGTCGAAATCGCATCTTATATTAGTCTGTTCTTGTATTTGTTCGTTGTGTAATTTTTGTTTATCTTGTCCGTTTTTCTTGTCCTCTAAACATTTTTGAGCTCTGGTTGTTACTTTGTTTACCTGTGCTGATATGTTTTTAATATCTGTAAAATTGATTCTAGATAATGCATCGGCTACTTTGTTAAGTTTCCCTGGTAAAAATAATATTTCAAAATCGTATTCTTCTAATTCAAGCCGTATTCGGGTTAGTCTGGATGATGGGTCTTTCATTGCAAACAAGTAACTGAGGGGTCTGTGATCACTTTGAACAACGAATTTTGTGCCGTAGATATAGGGTCGGAAGAACTTTATTGCCCAGTGAATTGCTAAAAGCTCTTTTTCAATAATTGGTTTGTTGCATTCGCCTTTAGTAAATGATTTAGAAGCATAAGATATAGGTTTAAGGACATTGTCGACTTCTTGGCTCAGTACCGCTCCACACGCAAGGTTACTAGCATCTGTTGTTATATAGAATGGTTTTTGGAAATTTGGATACTGCAACAAGGTTGGACTTATTAGGGCTTGTTTTAAGTATTGAAAAGATTTTTCGCATTCGTCCGACCACTTGAATACAGCATTTTTCCTGCATAGTCTAGTAAGATGTACTGCATAATGGGAAAAACTTTCTATAAACCTTCTATAATAGTTGCAGAATGCAACAAAACGTTTAGTTTCGTCGGGGTTGGTTGGTCTTGGGTAGTGTAATATCGTTTCGTATTTCTTATCATCTGGTAAGATACCCTTATCAGTGCATTTATGGCCTAAATATGTGACTTCGTGCTGGAAAAAATTGCATTTTTCTGGGTGAAGTTTCAAATTATGTTTTCTACATATCTGGAAAACTTCTTCGAGGTTACTAAGCATGTGATTAGGGGAACATCCCAATACGACCAGGTCATCCATGTACAAAAAGCCTTGTGTAGGGGTGAGACCGCTAAAAGAAAGGGTCATCATTCGTTGAAACGAATTTGGTGCTACTTTTAACCCGTACGGTAATCTTTTAAACCTATATGCACCTCTGTTTGTAGAAAATGATGTAATGTCCCTTGAATCTTTATGGAGTTTGATTTGGTGGAAGCCTGACATTAGATCTAATGTTGAAAAATATTTTGCTCTTCCTAATTGATCCAAAATATCATCAATACGAGGCAAAGGGAATTTGTCTGCGACAAGTTTTTTATTAATATGTCTATAATCAACGACTAGGCGCCATCTTTTCTCTTGGGAGTTCGGTAATGGTTTTTTAGGTACTAATAGAATAGGGCTATTGTATTCTGCTATTGAAGGCTCTATTATATTATCCCGTATTAATTTATTTACCTGTTTATCTATTTCTTCTCGATCTGTATATGCTGTTCTATAGTTTTTAATATATACTGGTGTGTTGTCTTTTAGTTGTAGTTTTTGCTGATAGAAATTATTACATGAGATTGTTTCGGACTCTAGTCCAAACACATCACTGTATTTTGAACATAAATTTATTAAGTCGGTTTTGTGTGCTTCAGGACAGTGTTTTTCTAATTTCATTAATATTTCCTTTTTTCTGCTTTTCTTTGTATCTATTTTGTTAATGATTTCATAATTTGTTAAAGATTCGTGTTTAATATTATTGCAACTAACAGTTACTGTGCAATCATTTGTATTTAGTATTTTAACTATTGCTTGATCTGTTCTGACTATGGTGTTTGCAATGAATACTCCTGGTTGTAGTTCTTGGTTTAGCACTAATACTTCGTCTTCAACAGTATTTAATGGTATTTCTCTTAAGACCTCTGATCTAGCAGGCAATACTAATTGGTCTTTACATGTATTTGTTAATGGTATTTCGATAATGTCAGGAAAATTATCTGGTCTTAATATAAGAAAATCTTTATTTTTCTGGTAGTCTAATATGCAATTAAATTCTTTTATAAAATCTAGTCCTATTAATCCTTCACATGGTATTGGGAAATCATCTTCAATAATGTTGAATGTATGAGTGATTAAGGTATTTCTGTACTGTAAATCGATTTTAACCGTTCCTAGTGATCTTATGCTGCCTTCCCCGATTCCGCTGATTTGTGTGGTTTTGCTTTTGTTTATCTGATTTGTATTGAATGAATTTTTCAAGAGTGATATGTTTGCCCCGGTGTCTACTAAAAAGGTTATTTTCTTTTTTGTATGTGAGTTAAACAAAGTAACGAAGCTGCTGAAATTTAAATTTATGTGGAATATTCTTGGTTGTTTAGAGGACCGTCTTCGTTTTCCGATTCTGAGTTTTGGTTTTCAACCAATCTAACATTGTTATGATTGTTATTGTTTTGTTGCCTGTTACGATTTTGGTTGTTATTGTTTTGTTGTCTGTTATGATTATTGTTGTACTGTCCACGTCCGTGGTTATTTTGCCCTCTATAATTTTGATAGTTACCTCTATAGTTAAATCGTTGCTGTGAATAATAATTATTATTATTATTATTTCTCCAGTAGTTTTGTGAATATCTGCCCCTATTGTTTATAAAAAGGGCGTGTGAACTGTCTTGGTCTGCTTGTGTACAGGTATTTATAAATTTTTCAATTAATTGATTCATGTCTGCATATTGACCTGCCTGTATAACTAACTTGACTTTTTCGTTGTTGCAATTATTTGTAATTGCTTCAACAGCTGCTTGTGTTGTAAATTTAGAGGCTTGTGTGGGTGTGAGTCCTTCTGAGATATAGGCAGTTTCGAGAGCATGTGCAAGCTCTTCTATTTCCTTACTATATTGATTAGCTGATTTGTTATGTTGTTTTATATTTTTGATTTTAGCATTTAATACAGCCACCGATTCACCTTTTATTGTATGTTCTATTTTATTTTTAATACATAAAATGCTTGTTTCTTGTCCGACTATATTTCTAGCAGTTCCTATTAGTCTGCTTTTTATTATTTGTATTGCTAATTTTTCATGATTTCCTTTAATAGTGTTCAATATATCTAGTGCGTCTAAAAATCTTTTGACGTGAGTAGCCTTGCCGTCAAATTCAGGGATGAGTTTAACTGCTGTGTTTAAAAATTCGACTTGATTTTGTTCCATTTCTGATATCTTCTTAGTTCTATTTGCTAGTACTTTTAAGTCTGGTACTTCGCTGGCTTCGGTGCCTATTAATATTTCCCCCTCGTGTGTTTCTAATTTTAGTGTGTCCCTTGTGTTTTCAGGTATAACTATATTAATGCTAGTTTTAATAATATTAGCGGTGTCTTGAATGTCTTTTCGTATATCTTGAAGTATTTGTATTGCCTGGGCTTTGTTTTCTTCGGTTTTAATGTTGTTTATAAAAATAACTATTTTATTGTAAGTTTTAACTATTGTAACTGCATTTTTTGCTACTGTTTCTATGCTATTATTTTGGTTTTTAGTATTTTACTGGCTTTGTCGAGGTCTATTTTGTGAAATTGTATTGTTTCGAAAATTTGATTCCATTCCATGATACCTTCATATTGATATTCCTTTTTGTTTTTCTTAAATTTATTGTTTTTTCATAGTACATGTGTCTTTTCTGACAAAATGTGGAATGTAAATATTTATATATATATTTTTTTTTTTTGTAATATTAAGTGTATGTATATAATGAATGTATAGGTATATAATATATTTTCATGATTAAGTTTTGGGTATATATTATTTTTCGGCGGCGAGACTCGCCACTGCCGATACAAAACTTTGCACTAGGAAGCGCAGTTTTGTTTTATTAGTTTATGTTTTGTTGGTGCGTTCTTGTTGTTGTTTCTCAATGTCGGCTATTTTGTCCCAGATTAGGCAGGCTACAGCCCACGGTGGTGGTGGTTCAGCATTTACAAGGGACAGCAGTTCAGCTCGCTTCTTTCTTAGTTTGACGGCTGCTCCACCTCGGCGCTTTGGAGTTCTGGCATAGGGAATCTTGGTCAGCCGCTCCTCTTCCTTGATGGCTGCTTTGAAGGCGGATTGACGTCGCAGGTATTCCTGTATCGACAGCGGTTTGGGGCCGGCTTTCGGCTCCGCTGCAATGGCTGCTGCTACTTTGGCTTGATGATCCGTGGACATACCCAAGGATTTAGGATACGGGTTATCCTTAATTTTGATTTAAATTTCTGCCAGTTCAAGAGGCAGGATCGCCATGTAATGATAAGGCGAGGGGTTCAAATGTTCGCAGTTGGATGCGATCTTATGATTGATTTTTATTCAGATTGAGTCTTCTCTTTTATACAATTTTGGAATGAGTGAAATGGTAAGCTAAATTGAGTCACTTTACTAGGAATAGTCTTTGAGTAGTTTTAAGTTGTTATGATGGACGTGCAATGCAAGGCAGACCGACTAAGGTAACGGTTCCTGCGTTATCAGCGTTTGAGTCGGTTGCTGGTTAACTAGCATAGTGTGTATGCAGTGGAGTGACTCAATTTAACTTTAACAATGCTTAAGCTAGTTACAGTGGTGTTGATAAGTTTACTCATTAGGGCTTATAAATATGACTTATATTTATATTAATGTATAATATATTAGAATATAATCCTAAACATTTCTAAAATGTTTATTAAATCTGTGGGCGTATTCAGCAGATAATTTAGATTTACGATTTGTGATATATGATTGCAGATTTTAACTGCTGAATACAGTGGTTGACGATTGGGATTGGGACATTTGACAATCATGTTTGTTGAATATAAACCGAACAAAACGTATGATTGGTTAACGGTTTCTGGGTCAGCCCACCTTTGTTCAGACATTTATATGAATATGTTATTTAAAAATTCCATAAATATTGGAGATTATGTGTGAGTGTTTTTCATTGATGAAAAGTACTAAAGCCACAGAATATCTTAAAGTATGCAATCAATTCCATTCAGCAGAGACTCATCAGCAATCGCAAATCGTAAGTCAGTAATCGCTAATCGGAATTATCTGCTGAATACGCCCAATGTTTGTCTTTTGAGATGATTAACTGAGCCTTAAAATGCGTTGCGTTCTCAATAGTCTTAATGTTATACCGCAGATTGAATGAAATAATATTTTTCTGAGCTGGCCAAGTTTACACGCTGGAAAACTATATTTTTCGTTCGTTGACACAGCAAGTTGTATATAATATTTTGAAATAAATAGTGAGGTTCTTTTGTCGATAGAATCAAATGGACTAAAAATAATGTACGAAGACTGATCCAGGCCAAGAATTTGATTTGCAAATTGCGATATATGATCTCTACGACCAAGATTAAAGACATATCTTACGATGGAGTGAAATGTCACCTTAAGCCTTTTACATACTGTTTGCGTAACTACTACCAAAAATCTCCTCACCCCAGAACAGAGTCGGGATGAGACATGCTTTGTAATGTGGTCGCTCCACGTTAGGGTATTATTAAATTGGATTCCCAGGTTAGTGGTATCCTTAGCATATTACAGCGGAACATTGTTTATTGTCAGCTTAGGCAGATCATTGTCATTAAGCGCCTTCTTGTAAAAATACTAAAAAATAATACTAAATCAGAATATCATGCGCATACACATCTGTCTGATCCTCATCTGTGATGCCATGAGCTTCTGTTTCTTCTTCTTGGTGAGAAATCATGGGTCTTGGTGGCAAGTTCGGAACTCCATTACGCATCTGGTGATTGTCCATGGCTGTGTCATTATGCTGATGCTATGCTCCACAGTGGCCAAGGGCCTCCTGGGTGCCATTCCCATAACCGGAATAATCAATTTGCAGTGGAAAGGCTTTGTGCTCCAAACACCACCACCCGGAAACAGCCAAGCCTGAGCACCAACATACAATAATATTTTTGGAGAATTTGTCTAAAATTGTTTCAGTGTATTCCATGTGATTTCGGTGTCTGTATAAAAGTGTTTGAATTATTGAGGAACAACAATAAGTTGATCCAACTTCATTTAAACTGAGGTTGATAAAAGACATTTAGAGCCTTTGTACCGCAAGGTATACAAACTGATCAGATCAGATCGTTAATAATTTAAATTGTAGTCTTAGGTACTGGATATCATACTTTCACAGAAAAAAGATCACCGTAGAAAGCATATTCGAAACATCCATTTGAACATCCGATTTTATAATCAGGCCTGTTTCCGTTTTTTTCGATCAAATCATGCGGAATCGAAATTGTTAAATGTTCTCACTTCCAAAAACCTACTTTGTTGTTCGACTTTTAACTTTAAAATCCTAATTATATTCAATCGATCCACCTGATGGCAAAAAGATTCGATCGAATTCCTTCATCGTTTCTTTGAAATAACAACTCTAACCAATTCCGCTTAATCGGATTTGGAAACGGGGACAGACCTGATGGTATAATTTTTATAACTATATTGTGCTGTTTCGGTTTGCTCTGCCTAAGCGTTTGATTACTTTTACTTTTGTCTACTCCTGAAGCACATTTGAATTAAAATGCAGAAAATTCAATTATAATGTTTCATTTCTCTTCTGACTTAAATATGGAATCTGCTCGCTTCCTTAAAGAAATTAAAAAGCAGGTGGAAATCCGACTACAGAAATCGTTTATGCCTTCAAAAACAACAGGAACATTCAAGCACAAAAAAAATATTAAAATATGATGAGGATCTGGTGGGGACATGATGGGTACTACTAATACGGAATGCTGCCGCCCTTTTTTTGGCAGCCTAGTGAGGCCAGTGTGTTGAGCAGCAGCTCCTGAATTCTCGGTGAAAAAAAAAAAAAAAAAAATTTAATTTTTAATTTGTTGTGAAAAAAGAAACTGTACTCCTCGGACGGATCTCTGAGGAAGGGAAATTCCTTTTTGTTTTTGTTTTAAACAAATCTTTTCATTGGAAAGGGTAAGTAAGTCTTTGACAGTCTGGTGAAACCGGACATAAAAATGGCTGACACCGATGAGTCGGCGTCATGCCACAAAACAATTACTAGAAATGATGCAAACAAAACTCTTAAGAGACTTGCGCAGGGTGATGCTAATTCTGTTGGTGAGGATACTGAATTATATGAATTCAAAATTAAAAAAAAAACACTAGCAAAAAAAATTCATCAATCAAGCAAAAGGAACTCTCTTGCCAAAAGCAAAAAACAATCAAATGCCATGGATCAAACTGATTGTCCCTCGGACACCAGTGACATGGAATATAGTTCTGCATTCACAGAAACAGAAGTTGACAAGGTAGAAACTTTTTCTCAGTTTGACAAAACAATGACGAGCACATATATGACAGGAGAAAAGAATACAACAATAAAAGGAAATGGGAAAAATGGACAGAAGGGTACTGACAATCAAACATACACTGAGGGAAATGACACAAATCAAAACGAAAAAAATTTGCAAACTGAAAATGGTGAAATCTTTAATAATAAAAAGCCTGAAAGGGAAATCAATTTATACGACATCACTCAAGTTGGAGAAGCCTGCGTTCTTTTCGACACAAAAGAAAGTGACCTCTGTGAAAACAAAAATGTCAAAAATGGCTTATTCCTGTTTGAGAAAATAAGATATTGCCATCTTAGAAATATGACCAATATTGTAGCCCTAGGTCCTAATTTATACAAAGTTTATTTCAAATCGTCCTTTGATGCAAATGCTGCTGTTAATAATGAAAATCTTAAAATGGCAAAAATCAATGCATTCATTCCTAAAAATTTTACAGAAACTTTTGGTGTCATCAGAGGTGTACCTGTAAAATATAAAGATGATGATCTCAAATTGAACATTGAATCAGACATTGAAATAAAATCACTAGAACGTATCATGAGAAAGGTTAAAATTCCAGAAGCTGGAAATGAAGCTAAATTCTCGTTTGAACCAACACAATCGGTCAAAATAGGTTTTGCTGGTCATGAACTGCCAGAAGCAATTGTACTCTTTGGTGTATGTGGACTCAAAGTCTCACACTATATACCGCGTGTAAAACAGTGTTTTAATTGTGGCAGATTAGGGCATACAACTATGAGATGCAAATCAAAAAAAAGATGTCGTAGCTGTGGTAAAAATGAGTGCGATAATAACTGTCAAGTTAAAAAATGCATTCTATGTAATAGTGTTGACCACTTCTCTTGGAGCAAATATGAATGCCCTATTTGGGCCAAAGAAACAGACATTCTCAAAATTATGACGATTCAAAAATTAGCCAGGAAGGAAGTAATCAGCAAATACTCAATGCCTAAAGAATACAACACCTACAACAAGTATGAGGAAAATTTTCCTAGTTTACCAAAGGAAAATAGACCTACAATAAATAGAAACAGTCAAGTAAACAGCATTATAAACAAACATTCATATAGCAGTCGTTTGGTAAAACGACCCGTAATTCCTGAGCAGATACCACATTACAGGCTTGAGTCATACACAAATGACACAAGCGATTGGGAATATCAATTCCCCACTGAAAATGTTGGACACACAGCCAACATAATCCAGGAATTAATTCAAGCTATTATGCCTCTAGCAAGAGGCAATCAAGAAATTCTTACCAATATTGAAAATATCAGAACCAAATTCGAAAACAATAACAAAAAAAAGAATATGAACTTCCTTTCTAACAATGAACCGCATATGGTTACTCTAAATAAGAATGCATATTAAGTTTTTTCAACAAAATGTGCAGTCTTTAAGAGCTAACAAAAATGACATAGAATTTGTTCTAAACAATGAAAACATTGACATGGCCTTTCTCTCTGAAATTTTTTCTCATAATGAGGGAAAAAATAGCAGGAAAATTGCAAATTTTAACTTAATTGAAAAACATAGAGATGACAATTATGGTGGAGTTGCCATTGCATTTAGAAAAGGAATTAAATTCCAAAAAATGCAATACAGAAGTGAAAAAGATATTATTATAGCCAAAACTATCAATCTAAGCACCAACATAATTGTATGCTCGGTTTATTTCGAACCGACTCTTTCAACAGAAATGTTTAAAAGCGAGATAGCAATGTTATTAGCTTTTTTGGAGGATTTAAACAATGTATACATTATCGGTGACTTTAATGCGAGATGCTCACAATTCGGGGATACTGTAACAAGTGCAAAAGGACATTTTTTGTATGATTTCATGGGTGATTTGGGCTTTCAATGTCTAAATACAGGTGACTTCACATATAGAAGACATATAGATGCTGAACATGGATCAGTTTTGGATCTGGCCTTCACCAATTCAATGTTTCCTTCATCATGGACATGCAAACCACATTTTATAGGGGGAAGTCATCACTACCCTATTGAAATTGAAATAAATGACATCCATGTTAAATCTAGGAGGTTTTTAGCTAAAAACCGACTCTTGAAAATGCTCTACAAAACTGATATCTCAGGTAATATCTCCGTCCTTACTAACAACATCAAAAGCAAAATAAAAAGATCCACATACGAAATATCCAACAACAGAACACCAAAGTCCTGGTGGTCTGATAATCTGGACACTCTGTTTAAATCCTATACGGAAGCTCAAGTGAAAGCATTAAGAGAACCATCAATGTCAACATATATGAATGCAGTAAATCTGAAAATAGAATGGAAAAGGACAGTTAGAAAAGCAAAACGATCGAGTTATAAAGACAAAATTGATGAAATCAATATACAACCAAATGCAAAAACAGCTTGGAGGTTTCTCAAAGCCTTAAAAGGCTTTGATACACAGGAACACAGTTCTTTTAATCCTTCTCATAGTGCAGTGTACTTAGAACACCTAAACAGTCAAGTACCAATGGAGGCAGGTGATGCTGCTCAAACAGCTAAATCTTGCGACATTGAATGTATACAAGATTTTACCTTTGATGAACTAGACGAAATGTTACAAAACAAAAAAAGCACTGCTGGTGGACATGATGGTATCACCTTTGAAATGTTGAGGAATTTGAGTAAGGACACGAAAATGAACTTACTCAAAGAATTTAATAAGATTATGAAAAATTGCAACATTCCAAATGAATGGCGAATTGTCAAAATTGTTCCTATTCCAAAAAAAGACAAAGACTTAGATGATTATAGGAACTTTAGACCGATATCCTTAATACCTGTTATGGCTAAGACTTTGAATTCCTTGATAAAAAATAGATTAAATACTTGGATAGATCAGCACAACATTTTGCCTTGCAGAACATATGCATATAGGAAGCACAAATCGGCTGCTATGTGTATAAATGACATCATAAACACTTGCGAGTTGTTAAAAGAGGAAAAAAAGGTGGTTGCAATTGTCAGCCTTGACCTAAACAATGCTTACAACTGTGTAAACCTTAATTTTCTTAAGCAAATTATGATGTGGGAAAATTTTCCTGAAGTATATAACATTTGGATCTTTAACTTTCTTAGAAGTAGAATACTCCGTTTGGGGGAAGCTACAAAAGAAGTTAAAGGAGGAATTCCCCAGGGTAGCGTGTTGTCGCCAATTTTGTTCAACATTTACACTAAAAGACTGCATCAAATTGCAAATCGAGATACTAAAGTCTTCCAATTTGCTGATGACTTCATCATATTGTCTAGCTCAACCAACTTTACCAATGCTAGTCAAAACTTGCAAAACAAGATTGAAGATTTCAATATGTTATGCAAAGATTTAGGAATGAGCTTCAACCCCAGTAAAATGGCTGCTCTATCCATGAGTACAAGTAAGTGCAGAGTACTAAATCTGACTATTGAAAATCAGATAATAGAACAAAAACAGGAGATTAAGTTTTTAGGAAGGATCATAGCTTCTAACAACTCGCAAAAGCCCCAAATAAAAAAAATTAAGGCAGAAAGCAAAAGTGGTCTAGGCTTACTGAATATGGCAACAACTGTTAAAGCAGGACTAAAACCAAAAGTGGCTGTAAATATTTTTAAAAGCTTTATTAGATCAAAACAAGAATATGCTATTACAACTTTTGCAAACTTAAAAATTGGCAGCAAAAAAGATCTTCAAATTGTGCAAGCTAAAGCTCTCAGGAGATGTATTGGGGTCAATCCATACACTCCCAAACACATTGTTTTTGCACTTGCAGGAATTTTACCTCCAGAATTTAGAGCAAAGCTGCTCACTGCCAAAGAAATTTTAAACATCAAAAGGACTAATCCACCACTATATGTAGACATTAATTGCACTAATATCAAAACTAGTTACTCTGAAGTTTTTAAGGAATTTAAGGATATTTTTGATATAACCGGTGTTGTATATAATGTGGCAGCTTCTAAAAAAATTAATGTAAATATTAAAACTCTTCGGAACAAAAAGACTGAAATTTCAAATGAGGAATTGAATGCAAGCTACAGGGAAAAAATCTCCACCTACAGAGAACAAAATTTTGTGATTATGGCATCTGATGCCTCAGTTAAGGATGACTTATCTGGAATGGGTATCCTAGATACCTTTGACGGGTCAAATTATATGTACAAAGTTAACAAGAAACTGAGTTCTGTGTGTGCAGAACTGATTGCCATCAAGATGGCTGTTCTTGTCGCACATAGAAAAGAATATGTAAAAGTGGTTATTTTTAGTGATAGCATGGGTGCACTCTCCATTTTAAGGAATAAAAGTACAAATAACTACATTGCAGCTGAAATACACAGTATTGTAAAGAAGGCTAAAATTGAAACATTACATTTAATATGGACTCCAGGCCATAAAAATATAAAAATAAATGAAGAGGCTGATGACATTGCCAAAAAGGCTATGACAGATGGGGTAGTCACGCAAATAACCCAAAATTTGGGAGAATCAATTAGAATGATCAAAAAAAGACTATATACTCTGTGGAATAATCACTATAAAGAAATTTCCTTGCTAAAAGGTAGTTTTTTTGCAGAAATATTTCCAGAATTACCAGAAAATCCATGGCATGCGCGATTGAAATGGAAGGCTAAAGATATTAAAGTTATAAACAGACTGTTAACAGGACATACATATGACAAAGTTTTTTTACACCAAATAAAGAGGGCTAACTCAAATATCTGTGAATTATGCGGTCTCTTGGAGTCTGCTGATCATGTATTGTTTCACTGTCGAAGATTTACTACCCTAAGAAGAAAATACAAAATTTTCAATCGTTTTATTAATCTTAAAGATTTGTTAATGTCAAAGGAATTACTTTTTTACAGAGAGCTGGCGAAATTTATTAATGAAGCTAAAATTGAGCTCTAATTTTAAATTAATGTAGACTGTAAAAGTGTGGATTCACCACTGGCCAATCTTTTGTGTCATGGAAGTTGCCGCGCGCGCTTTTTCAAATTCGATTACTGGTCAATGCACTTCTTGATGCGACCAACCAAATAAATCAACCCTGCGTTGATTAAAGCCAAAAAAAC